>CM019148.1:294662777-294921616 GCA_009733165.1 Naja naja
TCCTTTTTCCTGGAGACCGTTGCTAAGCTTCCAGTCCATGCTGCTGAGATTGCCAGAGAATCTGCCAAAGATGCTGTGTTGGCACCTGTTATGGGCTGGATTAAGAAAGGTTGGCCTTTCAAGATCTACCTCACTTGCTCAACCTTTCAAATCCAGGCAAACTGAATTATCTGTATTAAGAGGATGTATTTTGTGGGTAACAGGGTGGTTATTCCTGCAAAACTGCAAAGGAGGTTTTGGAAATGTTACATGAGGGTCATCCTGGGATTGTAAGGATGAAAGGTTTGGCCAGAGTTATGTATGGTGGCCAGGTATTGACAAAATGGTTGAAAACTGGGTTGCATCTTGTCCCAATTGCCAGGTAGTCAGGCCTGCCCCACACCACACGCCCCAACACAGGAATGGGAATGTCCTAGGGGCCCATGGTCTAGAATCCACATTGATTTTGCAGGTCCCTACAAGAGGGCACACGCTTCTAGTAATTGTTGATGCATACTCCAAATGGCTAGAGGTTATTCTCATGACTTCTACTACACTGAGGCTGTTATCAAGCAGCTCAAAGTTTGTAACCCAGGTTACCAGATGTCCTTGTTCTGACAATGGCCTCAATTCACGCCTAACATTTTTGAATCCTTTCTAGCTCAACAGGGCATCAGACATGTCCTTACAGCCCTGGCACCCTTCGCCAACGGCCGGCTGAACGATGGTACGCTTACCAAAGAAAAGCTTCAGCAGCTGTCCTGGGACATCACTGAGAAGCTTGAAAAGCTTCTTAGTGTTCAGCACATCACTCCTAGCCCATCAACCAATCTGTGTCCCAGCAGAGTTGTTAATGGGCAGGAAACTTAGGTCTTCCCTTGACCGACCATCCCACTTATGCACCCAATACACCACTGGATTCCACTTCCAAAGTTCGTTCTTTTCAGTGGGAGATTCTGTGCTAGGAACCTTACAGGTGAACCTTTGTGGATTCCTGCTGAAATAACTCACATCACTGGCCCTCTTTCTTACAAGGTTCAAACAGAGGATGGCCTCCTCTGGAGCAGGCACATTGACCAACTTAGATCCCGTTCACTCAGGAACATCTGCTCCTCTCTAGGTCCCTCACCTGATGTCTCTTCTAGGGGAAGGGAGGAACAGGAGGAATATCAGCAAACAGGAATCAACCCTGTGTAACGAGCCATTGGCAGGAACCATCCCAACCCTGTCACAATGCCAAGATCCATCCTTAGAAGTAGAGTCATTACACAGGAACCATCCCGAACCCTGTCACAATGCCTAGATCCATCCTTAGAAGTGGAAGATTGTACATCACTACCAGACTTGGGTGTTGACATTGGAATGGAGATGGGTTGGGAGGAGAGACCAGATTCTAACAGTCTAACAGGGTCTTCTTTCACAGGAAGTCCTAACAGGGAAATGTCAGCAGACACATTTTCTCACTGGGTGAGAACAATAAAGATTCTGAACCACGAAGGTCTCAACGACACGTAAGAGCCCCACCTATTTAAAGGAATACATTAGATAGGTTGGGGTTTGGTATGGACTGAACCTAGTGGGGAGGGGTGTTATGTATGTAGGTTTAAATGTTATTGGTTTATTTGAATTGGTCTTGTAAAATGTCAAATGGTATTGGTTTAAATAGTGCGGGAAGAAACCCTGCACTCCCATTGGCTAGCAGCTACGGCTGCCGGCTATAAGAAGCAGCCGTAGCCTTACCCGGACGGGTCCATTCGAGCTGTTGTCATTAATAAAGTCTTTTGCTGGAACTCCTCGCGTCTGACTCTTCATGCAAACTTAACAGTAAGCCTCTGGAGAAGGGCGGGATATAAATATGAATAAAAATAAAAATAAAAAATATATTATAATAATAAACAAGCAGTTAATTCGAACCAGTGAAACTCACAGAAGAAAAATAGTAAATCTGTTGTTTTTTCTTGACCTGCTGCTGCTGTAACATATCACAAGGCATGCACTGGTGGGCAGAGGGCCATTTGGAGAGAAAAGGTACCAGCAGAAATCATCATTATGAAGTTTATAGGGAACAAGCTATGCTTGACAAATTCAATCACCTTCCTTAATAGATTCTTCAGCTCCTCATTGGGAAGATATTGTGACTAATCAGGCTTTCAGATACATATATCCCCATAGACATATTAGTTTAGACAGGAATCTTTTTCCTGGAAATAAATTTCTGAGCAACGAATGGCTCTCTCAGCCAAGAGGAACTGTGCCATCAATAGCAGAGAAATCTGCTGATAGAAATTGAATAACTGCTTTCCAGAGTATAGGAGTTTTTACTGGATGATTCTACTTGTGGCAGGTGTCCACCAAATGAGATTGCCCTTCTGGGCAACAGCAAAAATAATAAGGACACTGGATTTTGAAGCTGCCTCTCTCCATCTCCAAGCAAAAAATAAAAGAAAATAAAGTTTTTAGGCAGTCGTTTTCACCACCCAGCAATTCTTCCTTGATTAATTTTGCAGGCCTCTATTGATTATAGTCAGCAGATTATAATAATGGAGGCTATTTGTGGTATGACATTTAATGCAATCTTTCCATCAAGAACTTAAAAGTAACATGCAAGATTATTCATCTCCATCTCCCAGGCAAGTTGAGCCATAATGAACATCTGAAGGTCACCCTTACATTTCATGGCTAAGAAAGGGCTGAAGACCATTCTCCTCTCCCTTTTCTAGCTACTACAGTTTAGTCTATTAAGAATCTCATTGGCTTTGCCTCATCCAAATTGCAAATTTGCAGGCTGTTTGCTCCACTGTCCCACTTTCTGTGCTCCCATCAATGCTCCTTCAAGAGGACCATTGGGGGAAAAGGACAAAAATGGCAGCCAGCCAGCCAGCGCTTCAACCCAATTCTCCATCTCCCCTGAGCCGTGTGCTTTTCATGGAAAGGAAAATATTTTCTTAGGGAAGCAACCAAGCCCTGCCTCAGAACAGCCAGAAACAAGAAGGATGGTGGCAAAGCAATGCAGGATTTTGTTTCTGGCAGAAGGGGAAACCCTGTAGAGACAATAGATGGGATGGGATGGGATGGGATGGGATGGGATGGGATGGGAATTTCCACCCAAGGGAAATAGCTTACCCTGCTGCTTCAGAACTACTTTTGGCAGATTAAGTAAAAATCAGTCAATGCAACTGCAGAAGACATTTACAACCCCACAGTTTGCAAAGCAGGAGAGTAAAACTTACTGATAAAAACCCAATTTTTGTACCAAGTTTGCACTGGAAATATGGAAACCTTGATTAACAACTTTTGACATGCAGGTAGTCCTCAACATACGACCCTAATGGAGCCCAACATTTCATTTGTTAAGCGAGACATTTGTTAAGTGAATTTTGCCCCATTTCACGGCCTTTCTTGCCTCAGTTATTACATTACATTAGATTAGAATTCTTTATTGGCCAAGTGTGATTGGACACACAAGGAATTTGTCTTGGTGCAAATGTTCTCAGTATACATAAAAGAAAAGATACATTTGTCACGAGTCAAGAATCATAAGGTACAACATTTAATGATAGTCATAGGGTACAATAAGCAATCAAATCATACTAGGAAACAGTCAATATAAATCGTAAGGATACAAGTGACAAAGTCACAAGTGGGAGGGGATGGGTGATAAGGAGTGATGAGAAGCTTAATAGTAATAGTAGTGCAGACTTTGTAAATAGCTGGACAGTGTTGAGGGAATTATTTGTTTAGCAGAGTGGTGACGTTCTTGTGTCTAATTGTTCTGGTATGCAATGCTCTATAGCGTCGTTTTGAGGGAAGGAGTTGAAACAGTTTATGTCCGGGATGTGAGGGGTCTGTAAATATTTTCACAGCCCTCTTTTTGACTCGTGCAGTATACAGGTCCTCGATTGAAGGCAGGTTGGTAGTAATTGTTTTTTTCTGAAGTCCTAATTATCCTCTAAAGTCTGTGACTGTCCTGTTGGGTTGCAGAACCAAACCAGATAGTTATAGAGGTGCAGATGATAGATTCAATAATTCCTCCGTAGAACTATATCAGCAGCCCCTTGGGCAATTTGAACTTTCTGAGTTGGCACAGAAAGAATATTCTTTGTTGTCCTTTTTTGATGACGTTTTTGATGTTAGGTGTCCATTTTAGGTCACGTGATATAATAGAACCTAGAAATTTGAAGGTCTCTACTGTTGATACTGTGTTTCTAGTATTGCAAGAGGTGGTAGTAGGGAGGGTTTCTTCTAAAGTCTACCACCATTTCTACCGTTTTGAGTGGGTTCAGTTCCAGATTGTTCCGTTACACCACAAAGTGAATGTATTAAGTGAATCACTGCAGTTGGTAAGTTAGTAACCCAGTTCAGAGGTGGCATTCAGCAGGTTCTGACAAGTTCTGGAGAACCGGTAGCATAAATTTTGAGTAGTTTGGAGGACCGGTAAATACCACCTCTGACTGGCCCTTCCCCAACTATTCTCTGCCTCCTGAGTCTCAGCTGATCGGCTGGGTCTTCTTTTGTTGCCCTGCACAGGAGAATGGAGCTGGAAAGCAGGTTAGTGGGGTGGGGAGGGAATGGGATTTTGCAGTAACCTTCTCCTGCCACGCCCACCAAGCTACACCCATAGAACTGGTAGTAAAAATTTTTGAATCCCACCACTGACCTGGTTGTTAAGTGAATCTGGATTCCCCATTGACTTGGCTTGTCAGAAGGTCACAAAAGAGGATCACATCACCTCAGAACACAGCAACAGTCATAAGTATGAACCAGTTGCCATGCATCTGAATTTTGATCATATGATCATTGGGATGCTGGAAAGGTCATAACTGTGAAAAACAGTTATGACTGTTTTTCAGTGCCGTTGTAACTTTGAATAGTCACTAAACAAGTTATAAGCCAAGGTCTACTTGTAAATGCGTAATGCCATTGTTTCGGTTTCCATACCATGCTAAGCCAGAATTTGATTTACTTCATTCTGGCTTAATCATGGCTACTGGCTCTGAACTGCAAAAATCCAAACAACCACAAGATGGCAGCAAAGTAATCCTTTGCTGTGATCTAGTCCTAGTCCTGTCTTCTGTAGCCCTCTATTTAGAAGCCCTAGTTTAGTACACAGAGTGGATTCCAGCCATCGTGTTTCAACAGTCCTAGATTACAGCTAAAATTGACAGCACCAGTTGTGATTCCTAAAACTTGCTTAAGCAAGCCTGGCATACGTGTAGACTGGTTGCCTAGTCACCATCCTTTTCCAACTCTAAAGCACAGGGAGGAATGAACAGATGGGGGAAGGAATCACCATTTGCTTAGGTGAATATGTTCTAGGGAAGTTCCAATGAGCCTGTAATAAAAACGCATTAAGCCTTGGGGGAAACGTACAAAATCAAAATGGGAAACCACCAGTCAAAATGGCTCCCTTGGCTTAGCATATACTATGTGGAGCCAACCATTGTTTATCTTTGTATCTTTCTACTTTGGTGAAAGTTGATGTAGTTTTTGGACACAGAGGGACATTGTCCATCAATTTGCTGCTAAATAATTTAGCTATACAGGTAGTCCTCAACTTACGATCACAATGGATCCCAGAATTTATGTTGCTAAGTGAGACAAGCTATTTTCTAAAGCTTCAGTTTCCATCCATTATTCAAGGAATAATGGATGAAAACTGAACAAGGAGAGATTTAACCTGGAAATGAGCAGAAACTTTCTGACAGTGAGAACAATCAACCAATGGAACACCTTGCCCTCGGAAGTTGTGGGAGTGCCATCACTTGAGACTTTCACAAAGAGATTGGACTGCCATTTGTCAGAAATGGTGTAGGGCCTCCCGCTTGGGTGGGGGGTTGGACTAGATGACCTACAAAGTCCCTTCCAACTCTGATTATCTGTTATCTGTTATCTGACATTTTTTAAGCGATTTTTGTCCCATTTTACAACTTTTCTTACCACATGTGTTAGGTGAATCACCACAGTTATTAAATTAGTAGCACGGTTCTTCAGTGAATCTGGCTTTCCCGTTGATTTTGCTTGTCAGAAGATTGCAAAATATGATCACATTGATCCCGGACACTTTAAGCCTCATAACTATGAACCAATTGTCAAGCATCTGAATGTAAATCATGTGACCACAGGGATGCTGCAATGGTCATAAGTGTGAAAAATGATAACAAGTCACTTTTTCAGTGCTTTTGCAACTTCGAATGGTCACTAAATGATCTGTCATAAGTTGAGGACTACCTGTACAGATTAGCTTAGATTCCTTCCTAGGCTGGTGGGTGACAAGATCTGGAAAACAGATCATGGAAACAGATAGAATTCAAACTGAATCTGAAGACCCCTTTCGGCTGGGCTTACACAATACAACTCGATGAATGCATGTTTCACACATGGGACAGTTGGAAGAATTATCCTTCTGGGTTCAGTTCCAAGTGGGGAAAAGACACTGGAAACATGGAGGCTGTTTGGAAAGATGGTTTAATGGTGGACAGGACCACATGGCTTGGAGCTCCAAAGAAGGATGATCACATGCTTCAAGGTGAAGGAAGAGCTCAAGAAGAGCTGATATGCTGAGAGTGCCTGGGGTTTATAAACTTTGTTGGGATTTGAATTGGAGCTTGTATTCTGATTGGTTGTCAGACTCCCATGGGGCCATGCAGGGGCAACTCTGTAGGCTGTCCTGAGTTCCAAGCTTGGGTGGGGGGTTGGACTAGATGACCTACAAAGTCCCTTCCAACTCTGATTATCTGTTATCTGTTATCTGACATTTTTTAAGCGATTTTTGTCCCATTTTACAACTTTTCTTACCACATGTGTTAGGTGAATCACCACAGTTATTAAATTAGTAGCACGGTTCTTCAGTGAATCTGGCTTTCCCGTTGATTTTGCTTGTCAGAAGATTGCAAAATATGATCACATTGATCCCGGGACACTTTAAGCCTCATAACTATGAACCAATTGTCAAGCATCTGAATGTAAATCATGTGACCACAGGGATGCTGCAATGGTCATAAGTGTGAAAAATGATAACAAGTCACTTTTTTCAGTGCTTTTGCAACTTCGAATGGTCACTAAATGATCTGTCATAAGTTGAGGACTACCTGTACAGATTAGCTTAGATTCCTTCCTAGGCTGGTGGGTGACAAGATCTGGAAAACAGATCATGGAAACAGATAGAATTCAAACTGAATCTGAAGACCCCTTTCGGCTGGGCTTACACAATACAACTCGATGAATGCATGTTTCACACATGGGACAGTTGGAAGAATTATCCTTCTGGGTTCAGTTCCAAGTGGGGAAAAAGACACTGGAAACATGGAGGCTGTTTGGAAAGATGGTTTAATGGTGGACAGGACCACATGGCTTGGAGCTCCAAAGAAGGATGATCACATGCTTCAAGGTGAAGGAAGAGCTCAAGAAGAGCTGATATGCTGAGAGTGCCTGGGGTTTATAAACTTTGTTGGGATTTGAATTGGAGCTTGTATTCTGATTGGTTGTCAGACTCCCATGGGGCCATGCAGGGGCAACTCTGTAGGCTGTCCTGAGTTCCAAGCTTGGTTGAGCCTTGCTGGATGATGATGCACTGAAAGGGCTTTGGGGCAATTGCTATAGCTTTACCTGGAGATCTTTGTTATGTAACAGGCCTTAATGGCCACCCATTAACAAAGGTGGAGGTGAGCTTCTGAGATGTTTCTGCTCTTTCTACTCTTTTTAGGGGAAATATTCTGCCGTTTTTAATATTTCCTAGGATATTTCAATTTTCTAGGAGTGGATTGGGTGCTAACTTCCTACAGGACCGTATTGAAACTGCAAATATCTGGACAGCCACTAGAAAGAAATTAAGAACACAACAGCTCAGGCAGTTACAGGAAGAGTCCGTTTATTTGCTTAATATCACTGCTTCAATAGCAGCTCTAGTTACTAGTGTACATCTGGATGCACATCAAGGTATTGGTTGTAAACCCTTCATGACCTAAATATCGTTGGGTCCATCTTCTCCCAGGACTTTTTCCCTATCCATTAATATCTGGAAAAGAAGGTTCCCTGCTGGGAGTACCCTACCTTGGGGAGTATTATTTGCATGGCCATGGAACAGAATCTTAGTATGGCCTTCTCTGGAATAGTCAGTTTGGTCTAGTGCAGTGGTCTGCAACTTGTGGCTCTGGAGCTGCATGCGGCTCTTTTGGGCCTCTGCTGTGGCTCCCTGTTGGCTGATTCCACCACTGGCTGGACTCCCCCCCCCTTCACTCCTCGCCTGGCCTGAGGAGGTAAGGGTGATGGCGGGAGATGGAGATTCGCTCCATATTCCAGAGCAGGAGGTGACTGAGTGGGACTGAGTAACGTTAAGTTGGCCACGCCCACCCAGTCACACTGGTTGTTAAATTATTGGCTCTTGGTGTTTTCTTTTCTGTGGGAAATGGGTCCAAATGGCTTTTTGAGTGTTTAAGGCTGCAGACCCCTGGTCTAGTGGTTAAGGTACCAAGCTAGAAAGCCGAAGATTCAAGGCCTGCTTTTGCCATGAAAGCTAGCTGGGTGACTTTGGGCCAGTCGCTCTCTCTCTCAGCCCAACCAATCTCACAGGCCTTTAGTTGTGGAGAAAATAGGAGGAGGAAGGTATGTGGGATATATTTGCTACCTTGATTTATTTGTAAAAAATACTAAAAGCAGGATTCAAATAAATCAATACATTCTCCCAGATAGCAGATCAGCCCTGTTTCCTGAATTCTTGAACTGAGACAGTGTTTTTGGTTCTTCCTGTGGTTTTTCTTGTTAAATGGGCCTAGTGCATTCAATTACATTTTTCTAAAGTATTTTTGTTTTTAATCTGATAACAGGGCAAATGAACACACCAATAGAATTTTCTGTATCACTTTGTGCCATCTAGTTGTTCTATGGATTTTTGCAACCCAGACCCGGCAGTCTATCAATGTTTTCTGGGGGTTAGTGGGACTGAGTCATGGGAGGAATTGAAAGTTTAGAGTTTGGCTGAATGACAAGTCACGACAAGACAGGAGGGAGACGTGGGAAGGTTGTGTGGGGTTAGAAATATCAGGTGAATGATGGGCAAAACCCTGGAGAAAATCAGAAAAAGCAATGAACTATCACAAGACAGAGATATTTCTTTTTATATAAAAAAGTCATTTTTACATGTAACCCTTGCTCTGCTTTGCAAGATTTTCTTGTGTATTTTGGGGACTGTACAAAAAAGGCTCTCTTTTGCAAAACTCTGTGAACATCTGGTCAGAGAACTTTGTGCAAATCTGCTGCAGCAGGCACTAATTTCCTTATAGAGATGGGCAGCTGAGCTTCATGAGAAGAATAAAGAAAGTGAAAGCTGGCAAAAGACAATTTGCTGCATTTCCATAGTAGAGAGAAGCTTACAAGCAGAAGTGAAATAAATTTAGATGAGAAGGCATGCTAGGAACAAAAGTCACAGTACTACTAAATCATAGGAGAGCTTAGTGGTCAAGAATTCTCTATGCCAGGGGGCAAACTCAAGGCCCGTGGGCCGAATCCAGCCTGTGTTTAGATCTGGCCCATGAGGCTACCCTGGAAACTGCAAAGGACTGGCACATGGTGCCTCTGCCAGGAAAATCGGGCTCTCAATTTCCGTTTTTGGCTGGGATGGCCTCCTGCAACCCTCTGCCAGTGAAAACAGAGTTTGGGAGGGCCTCCTGAGCGCCATTTTCGCTGGCAGAGAGTTGCAGGAGGCCATCCCAGCAGAAAACAGAGGTTGGGAGTCCGTTTTCGCTGGCAGAGCACACGGGCCGCCACAGGTGCCCCTGACACGAGTGACATCAAAGTGGCCATGCCCACTCTGGCCACACCCACCCCAGCCCCTTGAGGACAAACGCAATTCAAATAATTTAACAACCAGTTCTCTGCCCTAATGAGTTCTTTCAACAAGCAGTTCGCCAAACTGCTCAGAAAGTTAACAACCGGTTCTCCCGAAGTGGTGGGAACCCACCACTGAACAGAACCCTGATGCAGCCCTCAGTGAAATTCAGATTGACACCCCTGCTCTCTGCAGTTCTAATTAAGTGATACCCAACGAACGACATCATGTATTATTAACTGCAGGACTGCCAGGAGCCCCACTCCCCCAAATGCAAAGAAAGGACAATCATACCATGGCAGAGCTCATATGTAATTTTGATTTGCCATTATCTTCTCCTGTTTTTTTTTCTTTAAACTTTCCAGTCTGGCCTTTAACACTGGTATGAGTGTATTTCCTGCTGGTTTTTTTTCACCCAAGTATTAGAATAGAATGGAATAGAATGGAATGGAACAGAACAGAACAGAACAGAACAGAACAGAATAGAATAGAATTCTTTATTGGCCAAGTGTGATTGGGCACACAAGGAATTTGTCTTGGTGCAAATGCTCTCAGTGTACATAAAAGAAAAGATACATTCGTCAAGAATCAAGAATCATAAGGTACAACACTTAATAATACTCATAGGGTACAATAAGCAATCAAATCATACTAGGAAACAGTCAATATAAATCGTAAGGATACAAGCGACAAAGTTACAGTCATTCAGTCACAAGTGGGAGTGGGAGTGATGAGAAGATGAATAATAATAGTGCAGACTTTGTAAATAGTTGAACAATGTTGAGGGAATTATTTGTTTAGCAGAGTGATGGTGTTCTTTGTGTCTAGTTGTTCTTGTGTGCAGTGCTCTGTAGTGTCATTTTGAGGGAAGGAGTTGAAACAGTTTATGTCCGGGATGTGAGGGTTCTGTAAATATTTTCACAGCCCTCTTTTTGACTTGTGCATTATACAGGTCCTCGATGGAAGGCAGGTTGGTAGTAATTGTTTTTTCTGCAGTCCTAATTACTCTCTGAAGTCCGTGTCTGTCTTGTTGGGTTGCAGATCATGCCGAGCACCTCCAGTCACTGTGCTTCATAAATTATAGTTTAGAGCTTAATGCAGCATGTGAACCCAATCAAGTGTAGTTTGTTCAACTATGGCTCAGTTCAGCCCAAAATGTGAATTTGATTAGTTGCTGAATTCAGATAAATATAACCCAATATAGTTTGGTTAATTCCATAAGGTAATTTAAGATGGAGAAGAAAACCCTGGGTTGCATAAATATGAATCTGTGCTAAAAAGAAAAAAGAAAAAAAAGCACTATGATCACATTGGTTATATTGACAGTAAAGACTATGTTTCCCTTGTGGAAAATATTTTACCAGAGCCAAAGAGTTAATGCTGTATGGATGACAAGACAGACATCATTATGAAACTATTTCCCCTTTCTTCTGACTGTCTAAGGCAGCCTTGAGGTGTATAAATCCGTTAGGTTTGGTCATTTGAAGGAAGTGAGGTGATGACAGTAACTGGGAACAGAGGCAGCAGTTGATTGGTAGGATTTGGCAATGTCATGCGGGTACTATTTTCTCTGAATTCAAAAATGGGTGTGGAAGATTTCATCTCACCAGTGTGGAAAGACACCATGAGAAAGGAAACAGAGTAATGATAGAGAAGGTTATGCAGCAAACCTCTACTGGCTTTAAGATAAATTATATAGTACTCCATAATTCCTTTGATCCAAAATCAGAGGGTTTATATGAAAGATTTTTGAGCAATTACACTTAAGATAATCCCTGTCCTATAACAGAGTAATTGCAGCTTTGTAAAAGGTGTTGGAAGAAATTTCCTTCTGGGTTCAGTTTCAAGTGGGGAAAAAGACACTGGAAACATGGAGGCTGCTTGGAAGGTTTAATGGTGGACAGGACCACATGGCCTGGAGCTCCAGAGTGAAAAGGAAGAGATCACATGCTGCAAGGTGAGAAGAGAAGGTCAAGAAGGGCTGAGTTGCTGAGAATGCCTGGGTTTTATTCCCTCTGTTGGGATTTGAATTTGAGCCTGTATTCTGAATGGTTGTCAGACTCCCATGAGGCAACTCTGTAGGCTGTCCTGAGTTCCAGGCTTGGTTGACCCTTGCTGGATGATTTATGCCCTTTGGCAATTGCTATAGCTTTACCTGGAGATCTTTCTTATGTAAAGTATTCTGGCCCAGGCCTTAATGGCCCACCCATTAACAAAGGTGGGGGTGAGATTCTGCTTCTGGGGTGAGTTTCTGCTTCTGAGTTTCTACTCTTTTTAGAGGAAATGTTCTGCCTTTTTAATATTTCCTAGGCTAATTCAATTTTCTAGGAGGGGGGTGTTAACTTCTTACAAAGGAATGGAGGTAAATAGCTTTCTTACAGGACACATTAAATTGTGGTGAGTTAGTTAAAAGAAATCTGTCTGCTCCTTCAAATAATCAAGCAAAATAATTTGTTCCTTGGTGTTAGAAAATGAAAGTACATGGACAAGGAGGTGGAAGATACAAGAACAAATTAGGACTGAAATTACTCAGAAGTGTGTTTGTGTATGGTGTTGGTGTGTGGCTTTTTTAAAATTATGGGTGATTATCAATGACTCCATGGGCACCATCTTCATGACAATAAGTACCCCTGACAATTACTCAACTATATTACACACTGCAATCTCAGTAAAAATTGGGTTATTAGTTCTGGAGAGAATCACATTTACCAAGCAATACTGAATTGCTCTTGCAGTCAAGGAAAATTTGGATTTCAGTGTAAGGTGATCAAGAAAAATATATTTCTCCAAGGGAGGGAGGGAGGGAGGGAGGGAGGAAGGAAGGAAGGAAGGAAGATAATTTGTTTTACAGAAGAAGCCCTGCAAAGCCCAGCTTTCCTTTTTTATTATTTTGATATTTATTTATTTATTTATTTATTTATTTATTCATTCGTTTGTTTGACTTGTATGCCGCCCCCTCTCCAAAAAGGACTCGGGGCGGCTCACAACTAAAAACAATACAATAAATTGATTAACTAAAACAATATTAAATAAACAAGCCAAATTCATTCTAAAAACCCCACAATTTAAAATAAAGCCACCCCCCCAAGAGGTCAGTACAGCCCGAACTGTCCAAACAGCCAAGTCTTTAAGTCATGGCGGAAGGTGCAAAGGTCAGGGGCCAAATGGAGCCCCAGGGGTAGTTGATTCCACAAAGTGGGAGCTGCCACAGAATAGGCCCTCCCCTGGGACACCGCCAAACGACACTGGGTCACAGACAGTACCCCAAGGAGCCCCTGTCTGTGCACTCGTACAGGGCAGTTGGCATTCGATACCCTGGACTCATGCCTTGTAGGACTTTGAATGTTAATACCAAAACCTTCAATCTCACTTGGAGGGCAACTGGTAGCCAATGCAGGCCGCATAGGAAGGGTGTAACATGGGAGTACCGGGAGGCTCCCATCACAACCTGCGCGGCCACATTCTTCACCAGTTGAAGCAAGGTATGCAAGGCCAGTCCTAAATAGAGAGCATTGCAGTAGTCGAGTCGAGAGGTGACAAGTGCCTGAGTGACCGTGCGCAGGGCATCTCGGTCCAGATATGGGCGTAACTGGCGAACCAGCCAGACCTGGGCAAAGGACCCCTGGCCACAGCTCCCACCTGCTCTTCCAACCTGAGCTGTGAGTCCAGGAGGACCCTCAGGTTCTGTGCCCTGTCCATGGGGGGCAACACCTCTCCCCCCATGACCAAAGATGGAATCTCATGACTGGACCGAGATGTCAGTATGCACAACCACTCTGTCTTGGCCAGATTGAGCCGAAGCATGTTCCTGTCCATCCAGATCCGTACCACATCCAGACAACGGGATATCACGGAGAGGGCATCATTGATGTGACCTGGGGTGGAGATGTATAACTGTGTATCATCAGCGTACTGATGATACTTCACCCCAAAGCCACGGATATCTCACCCAATGGCTTCATGTAGATGTTGAACAAGAGGGGTGAGAGGACCGACCCCTGGGGAACCCCACAAGTGAGGGCCCTCGGAGTCGACCTCTGCCCCCCTGCCAACACCGATTGCGAGCATCCCAAGAGGTAGGAGGAGAACCACCATAAAACAGTGCCTCCCACACCCAACCCCTCGAGACGCCACAACAGGATACCATGGTCGATGGTATCGAAAGCTGCTGAGAAGTCTAACAGGACCAGGACAGAGGAGAATCCCCTGTCCAGTGCGACCAATGCCGTCTCCGTACTATACCTGGGACGGAAGCCCGATTGGTACGGATCCAGGTAGTCCGCTTCGTCCAGGAAAAGCGGAAACTGCTGAGCCACCACACTCTCAACAACCTTCACTAAAAAGCGAAGGTTGGAGACTGGATGAAATTTGTTCAATACGGCTGGGTCCAGGGCAGGCTTCTTCAGGAGGGGCCTCACCACTGCCTCTTTCGAGGTGGCAGGGAAGAGACCCTCCCTTAGTGAAGCGTTGTCCACTGCCCGGAGCCAGCCGCACGTGACCTCCCTGGAGGCATATACCAACCAGGAAGGGCACGGGTCCAATAAACATGTGGTGGAACTCAGCCATCACATAATCCTGTCCACTTCATCCTCAGAAACAGGATCGAACTCAGTCCAGATCACATTGGCCAGACTACTTGCATTCTCAAAATCAGACCACTGCAAATTAGAGCTCAACCCCTCCCAGATCAGAGCGATCTTGTCCAGCAGATATTGACCAAAGTCCTCAGCTCTACCCCGTAACGGATCCACCGCCACGCCACACCCCCAGCTGTAGGAGGGAGTGGGTGACCCTAAACAGGGCAGCTGGGGGGTTATCTGCGGATGCTATGAGAGCGGAGAAATAAACTCTTCTCGCCGCTCTCATAGCTACCAGGTAAGTCCTAATATGGGCTCTTAACTGGGCTCGGTCAGAATTGGATAGAATAGAATAGAATTCTTTATTGGCCATGTATATTGACACACAAGGAATTGTTAGACTTTCCAGTCTGGTCTTTAACACTGGTATGAGTGTATTTCCTGCTGTTTTTTTTCACCCAAGTATTAGAATGGAATGGAATGGAATGGAATAGAATAGAATAGAATAGAATAGAATAGAATAGAATAGAATATATTTGTCAAGAGTCAAGAATCATCAGGTACAACACTTAATAATAGTCATAGGGTACAATAAGCAATCAAATCACACTAGGAAACAGTCAATATAAATCGTAAGGATACAGGCGACAAAGTTACAGTCATACAGTCACAAGTGGCAGGGGATGGGTGATAAGGAGTGATGAGAAGATTAATTGTAATAGTAGTGCAGACTTTGTAAATAGTTGAATAGTGTTGAGGGAATTATTTGTTTAGCAGAGTGATGGCGTTTGGGGAAAAACTGTCCTTTGTCTAGTTGTTCTGGTGTGCAGTGCCCGATAGTGTCATTTTGAGAATAGGTGTCGAAACAGTTTATGTCTACAGAGAAATTAATGGGTCTGTCATCAGCAACTCCTTGGACAGTTTGAGCTTTCTGATTTGGCGCAGAAAGAAGATTCTTTGTTGTGCTTTTTTGGTGACATTTTTGATGTTAGGTGTCCATTTTAGGTCTTGTGATATGATAGAACCTAGAAATTTGAAGGTCTCTGCTGTTGATACTGTGTTGTCTAGTATTGTAAGAGGTGGTAGTATGGGAGGGTTTCTTCTAAAGTCTACCACTATTTCTATGGTTTTGAGTGTGTTCAGTTCCAGATTGTTCCAGTTACACAACTAGGCAAGTTGTTCAACCTCCTGTCTGTATGCGGATTCGTCGTTGTCTCGAATGAGACCAATCACTGTTGTATCATCTGCACACTTCAGTATTTTAACAGATGGATTGTTTGTGATGCAGTCATTGGTATATAGGGAGAAGTGGAGAAAGCACACAACCTGGGGGGGGCTGTGATAATTGTACAGGTATCAGAGGTGATTCTGCCTAGTTTCACCTGCTGCTTCCTGTCTGTTAGGTGTTATGATCCACTTACAAGTGTGTTCAGGTACCCTAGCTGGTTTAGTTTAGTTAGCAGGTTGTCTGGAATGATGATACTGAATGCTGAATTGAAGTCTTTGGATATTTTGATAGTCCTAATGCAGTGTGCTATTTGATATTTCATTATGTACAATATCCTACCAAGGTCTATATATTTTTTGAATGAAAGAATCTTGGGATTCTCTTGTAAAAATTTCTTTGAATGTCCTTGTCAAAATAGATTCAATATTGTTCCAGTTTTACAGATGAAGAACTGGGACTATAGTATAGCATGTCATAATAAAGTATAGCCCTAATCTTCCTATGGAGTTGGTTCCTTGATCTGGTCTACCGTGTAGGGCTGATAGTGATTTACTTAAGGCTGGAGAATAACTGAAATTCCTTTGTAACTCATTTTCTCTGCATATTTCAGAGAGTTGCTATGTTCATATTTAACCCTATGCCCTGATGTGTTTTGTTTGTTTATCCTTAGTCAGTTGTGTGATTCCAACCAACTGTGGCTTGTTCATAGATCATAATTACACTAATGGCAATTTTCCAAGATGTGGGACTCAAGTCAGATATTCTAGCTGTGCTGTCCAGCCAGATTAGAGTTAATGGGACTTGGGATAGGTAGTTAGGAATTGAGAGCTGTCCCCTTAGGGGAATGCATCATGGTAAATGTAGCTAAGGTATCCTGGGAAATGTAGTCCATGTCATGTGGTCACATCTGTAACCCTGATTGGTCACTGAATTGACCCTTGGTGGGTTGGAAGAGGTTTCTTCTCTCTTGCCTGAACATACAGCCTCATGGTAGCAGCTAAACCCCCTGCCTCTATGACTGTGGGATGAAATATAGGGATGAGAGTTTAAATATCTTTCTACACCACGATTCAGATATGCAAAGGATTGGACATTAAGAAGAACTTCATCATAACTGTGAGTTGACAGGATGCTTGATGAACCAATAAAAAGACTTTGTATGGATGCTTTGTGGAGTTGCTCTGTCTGCTTTATACCCATCTAGAGTGTAAAGCTTAGATATTCTTCTCCACTTCAAAGGAGCAAGGGGGGGTTGTGTATTAACAATTGAAACATGAGCAGTATGGCTCTTAAAGTTTGGTTTGTAGATTTAACCTTCTGGTAGAATAAATGGGAGTGTTGAATGTCCTTCCTTGAGAATGAGCAAATGGGGGTTCAAACCATTCCAGTTCAATAGTGGGAATGGTCAGTTTTGTCTTCTCCACCTTAATATTTCCTCATTGGGAGATTAATGTGGAAGATAACACATCTGTCAAAGATGTGACAATGGTAGAAATGAAATGTCTGCTGGTAAATCCCTGGGAGAAGAGCAGGCAAGACTTTGGGAGTCTCTATTTTGTAGCAATTATGAAAATCGAATGACCACCCACACTCAGCCAGCAGTCCTGGTCCTCCAAGCAGTTCCTCTTCCTAGATCCAATACTCAGCAGCTGTCTTTTGCACCATGTTGCTGGGCAACTGGATTTCATGTCTGATTGGCTGACTGGCTGATGTGCCATCAGGTCTTTAGTGACTTTTAGAGACCACGTACATAGATTTTCCCCAAGAAATCTGTCCCCAACCTAGCTCTTCAGAGACCTCCAATAGTGTATCTATTGCTATTGTAATTTAGTCCATTTGCCTTGCAGCTGATCATCCTCTTCTCTTTCCTTATACATTTTCTAGCAATACAACTTTCTCCAAAGAGTTAGGTGTTCACATAACATGTCCAAAGTAGATGTCTGTGGAGATTCTCAGTCATCCAGGTCATGGTTGTCCCAAAGGTGCTTTTTCAAGAGGCAACTGGACTGTCTGCTTTTTCTTTGAAGATGTTTAGCTTCTCATCCAAGAAGCTTCTTCAACTGACTGGGTGGTGGGGAATGGAAGGATTTATACTCCTTGCAGACAGCTGGTCATTTGCATTCTTTTAGCAAGTCCTTAAGGCCACCTGGAGATTTATCTGTGTCTTCAGGGTCATCTGAGTGGTGCAAATGGTGTGGAGCCTTCTTGGAACTGTCGAAAGGACTGTGTTATAGATTGGCGATAGATGATGTCGTATCCCTCCTCCTCTGTTGAGACAGGGCTGTTCAATTTTGCAAATGCATGCAAAGACTGCAAATGACCAGCTGCCTGCAAGGAGTATAAATCCTTCCATTCCCCACCATCCAGTCAGAGCTAAAGAAGCTTCTTGGACAAGAAGCGAAATGTATTCAAAGAAAAACCAGAAATCTGGCTGCCTCTTGCAAAAGCATCCTTGGGATGTCCAAAGTAGATTAATTTCAGCCTGGTCATTTGTGCCTCAAGTGAAAACTATGGCTAGATTTGCTCCATGATCCATCAGTTGGTTTCCTTCGCTGGGCGTGATCAGGGGTGGGATTCTACCAGTTTGGACCAGTTCTATAGAACCGGTTGTTACGATTCTGTGCAGTTTGGAGAACAGGCAAATTGCGCCACTGGCTGGCCCATCTCCTCCACTCCTGTCAGATTTCTGCTTTCTAGCTAACCTAAATTGCTGTTGTACTGCTTTGCCTTTGCCCAGGAAGCTTCCCTGAGGCCCAGTCAGGGGTGGTATTCAGGGGGTTGTGGGGTGGGGAGAAGTGGCCTGAAAGTGGAGCTGAACCTTCCTTAGGACTGAAGCTTCTATTTTTCAGTGCAGACTCAGGCAGCAGATTGCAGAAAGTAGATCTGTGAGTGAATCTGTGATTCTGCAAGCAACTCAATCTGATTTGCCTGATTTTGGGTAAAAGTTGCTCTTTTATATATATATAGACTAGTGAGGAAGTGTGTTCCAGCTTTTTTATTGCATTCTTGTGTTCTTCAAGGTGGGTACTTTTTTTCTATTGGTACTTATTTTTCTATTCTATCACTAGTCCAACATATGAAAGCCACAGGTCATAGCATCGACTTCAATGGCACCAAAACCATAGCTCCTATAGAAAACCCCAGCCACAGCATCATCAGAGAAGCCATAGAAATTGATAAAAGACCTAAGAGTATGAATAAAAGAGATGACTCCACCAGACTATCAATCATCTGGAAGCCTGCACTCACAAACAAAAGGATCTCTATACCACAATACAAACAAACACCTGGACACAAACAACCCCCCAATACCTCCAACCCAAACATGCCCCCAATACACAAAACACAATGTTGCCAGCTAATCAAGAACACAGCAACTCAAAGACCAATGAATACAGACCTAGACTCCCAGCCAATAGGGATGAAGAGAGGACCATTCAAATAAAACGCAGGGCCAGCACCAAATTCAAACAGAAAACGGCTGCCAAGCCTGAGACACACAATTAAAAAAAGAACCCAGTACACAAGCCTGAAGATGGCAGATGGGATTCTGCCGAAATGTTGCTATAAAAGCACAACTATTAACATGTGGGAAAATACCTGAAGAAACCTAAATACCATATATATATATATATATATGGTGTATATATATATATATGTAAGATGAGAATAAGCGTTTATCTATATATCAGCTTCAGGAGATAGCTGAAGACACCACCTATATGCAATATGACAAGACCATATATATATATATATATATATATATATATATATGCATGCCACACCCACCCAGTCACATGACCACCAAGTCACCCCCAGTCAGCAAGCCACACCTATCCAGTCACATGACCACCAAGCCACACCCATAAATTAGGCCATGCCCACAGAACCAGTTATTAAGAAATTTGAATCCCACCCCTGGTTGTGATATTTAGATAGGTAGGTAAGTAGGTAGGTAGGTAGGTAGGTAGGTAGATAGATAGATAGATAGATTCTTTTATTGGCCAAGAGTGATTGGACACGCAAGGAATTTGTCTTGGTGTAAATGCTTTCAATGTACATAAAAGAAAAGATACATTTGTCAAGAGTCAAGAATCATAAGGTACAACACTTAATAATAGTCATAGGGTACACTAAGCAATCAAATCATACTAGGAAACAGTCAATATAAATCGTAAGGATACAAGCGACAAAGTTACAGTCATACAGTCACAAGTGGGAGGGGATGGGCAATAAGGAGTGATGAGAAGATTAATAGTAATAGTAATGCAGACTTTTTAAACAGTTTCAGGGGTCTTCAACATTCAAAGGCGCCCTCTTTTTGTATTGTTTCTTCCAAGTCCAATTTTCGCTTCCATAGAGTGTCCCAAAGGTGTTTTTTTCAGGCGGCAACTGGACTTTGTTGTTTTTTTAAGACGTTTCGCTTCTCATCCAAGAAGCTTCTTCAGATCGTCTTCAGCAAGAAGCTTCTTCGGAGCTGAAGAAACTTCTCGGATGAGAAGCGAAACGTCTTCAAATGAAAAACAAAAAACCAAAACCAAGGAAGTCCCAGTTGCCTCCTGAAAAAAGCACCTTTGAGACAACCGCGACCTGGATGATTGAGAGCCTTGCATAGAGTGCAGTCAGGGAAACCGTTGCCCGCCCTGTTCGGATTTTGGCCGACCTGTCCTGGATCGTGTGTGTGGGGGTGTTGGGGGAGGTATCCCTTGAGCCCCAAACTTCCTTCCTTCCAGGCTTCCCTTCTCCTATCGCTGGTCTGGCAAGGGTTAAGAACCCGTTTCCGCGTGTCTCTAAGGTGACACTGCAATCTTGGGTAGCGTGAATACAACGACGCCCCCCACACACAACCTCTTTTTTTTTTCCCGCCTGCCTCTTCTGGTCTCCGGAGCTGTAAGGATCCGTTGCTCCAGCTCTTCCGCTGAGGTTACCTGGACTCGGGAGCCGAGCGTTTGGACGGCAGCCGCCAAGCCACCTGCACTCGCCTCTTGCCCCACAGCCGGCAGAGGAGACGCAGCAGTTTTTTCCCCCCTCGCTTCGAGATCGGGGTTTTCCTCAGGTTTCTTCTGCTCCGCGCCTCCCATCCCAATTCCTTCCCGGACTAAAACTTCAGCCTCCCCTTTCCTTCCTCCAGAGCGCCAGAGACAAGCTGGGCGCTTCTTCCATCTTAACTGAAGTTTTCTGGATTTCACCGCCCCCCCCCCGCCCCCCGCAACTTGGATTCCGGAAAGAGTGGAGCCCAAGAAGACGAGGAGGTTCTGCGCTTTCTTCCCCCGAAAGGCTGCCACACGTCGGGCTTCTTGCTTCCCTCCTGGAAAAAAAAATCCGATCCACCTGCCCCAAAGCGTCCGAGATCAACCGGAGCCTCCTCACCCCACTCCACCCCCACCCGACCGAGCCGGCTGAGGCGGTAGAAACCCGAGCGCAAAAAAGAGCCGCTCGAAGAGAATGGCTGAAGCGCCCCGGAATCGGAGCGGCTGGGATGCTGCTGAAGCCGGCGCGGCGGCAGCCAGAGAGATCAAAACACCCCTGCGCAGGCTGGCCAGAGACGAATGGAGGGTCCTGGGAGCTGGGAAATCTCTGCCGTCAAGTCTGGGGCCCACCTTGAAACCCTCCGAAGCTGCGGCAGGTCCGTCCTCGGGGATGGACGACCAATTCCTGCACTTAGCTATCAAGAAGCAGGTCTCCTACAGGTAAGCTAGCTGCATAGTGATCGGAGTCGGTCCTAACCTTAAAACAGGCCCTCCTTCCTTCCTATGAAGGGTTTACATCTCAATGCTCTTGGGCTTTTCCTGAAATAAATCCCGTTGATCTCATATAGCTCAGCTGCCATTTAATGTTATACACAGAGAGGGGGGGTGTCCTTGAATACACTAGATTTAAGAGTAGCTAATAAATTCTACCGGTTGGCTAAATCAAGGTAATAACCTCCAGCCATACAATCTGTTCCTTAGTTTTGTGTCAAGCATCTCTTCCACGCTCAAGTCATAAAAAAGATAGTAAAACTTCTGGAGTTTTAGAAAAATAGGAAACTGGGGATACAGTGAGGTAGGGAGGAAGGAGGTTGACTGAACAAGCGAAAATCACCTGCAGCCACTCATGTCCAGTCTGGATTTACATACAGCTGAACACAAAGCTTTTGACTCTTGGGTGATAAGGCTGCTGGCGCTGATTTGTGTCTGAGCCAGGGACTGCTGTGTGCTCATATTTGTCTCATCTCCAGCAAAGCACTTTATTTTTTGGCCCAGCACGGGGAACTCTTTATGTGTTTACAGTTTTTATGTAAAATGTTGACACAACTAGTATGCAACTTAGATTGTAGAAAACCTACCTGCACATTTTATACTGAGATAGTGAATTAAAGTGATCAAGTGAGAAGAGCCCAAAGTGTGATGTGAAGTCTAGAGAAATGAAACAGCCTTATTTCTCCTGATACAAACTAATCTGTTCGTGTCACTTTCAAAGCTGCATCTTGAGTTTCTGCAGGTGAAAATGTGAAGACTGTTTGAGAGTCATTGTATTCCTCATCAGGAAAACTAAAAAGAACACCAGGCTTCTTTGCTTTACTGTGATTAAAAAATATGCACACATACATTTAAACAACTTAAATCTACTTCAAAAAGAGTGGTACAATTTTTTTTCCATCTTGCATTGCACTAGCAACTCTTTTTGGTTATTATCATATAGCTATTTTAGCTATTAATAACTTCCAATTTGGCTGGGGAGATTGATCGAGGGAGATCAATTCTCTGTTCTGAAAATCTGGTCTGGTTGTACATTTTACACAGAAAATAAGATTGCTATACTGACATTGGAATCTCCTACGGGGCAGATTTCCCTTCTAGAATAGAATTCTTTATTGGCCGTGTGATTCGACACACAAGGAATTTGTCTTTGATGCATAAAAAAAAATTCATCAAGAATCATAAGATACAATACTTAGTGATAGTCATAGGATACTAAATAAGCAATTCATTCATACTAGAAAACTAAATAAAACAGTATAAATCATAAAGATACAAGCAAAAGGTTATAGTCATAAGAGATAAGTAATAGGAAGGAGAAGAAGAATAGTAATACATTCTTAGTAAATAGTTTTATTCCTTCATTTAGCAAAGGCACATGCATTTCGAATGCAGATCTGATTTTTTTGCAGAGCTGCACTTAGACATGAAACCAATCTGAGTCTTTTCTATAGGTAGGATAAATGCTAAGGTAACTGAGGCATTTGATCAGGCATTCTTGAAAACTTCCTTCCGATTTTCAGGATGTTAAGCAAAAGCCGGGCTTTTTATTAACTTGGCATTTTAATTATCTGCTGCCCAGTTTCGGTTTTTTTGGGGGATGGTTTTTAATTGTTTAGATTGTTTAAACACTGATTAATTTGCTTCAAATGTTGCTGTCTAGCTAAGATTTATATTCTATCAATAAATGCATTTGAGCCATGTTACACTCAGAAACATGCCAGTTGTGCAAAGAACGTTGAGAAGCTTCAGTTAGGCTCGTATCTGTATTGGGCCCCCTAAAAGAACTGCTATCCTAAGTGCTGGTTTAAGATGCTAAGATTAAAGCAGTAAAAGAACAAGGGAGCTGTGATCCTTCTAGAAATCTGGGACAGATTCCCTGGTCATTAACCCTCATTAATCAGCCTGAAACAACCCTTTTGGAATAGGCAGTTGCACAGAGGGAAATATTTTAAAACCAGGGAGAGATGAAATGCCATAAAATCCTGCCCATAAGAAAATTGCTAACTGAGACTCTGAAGCTGTTAAAGGCATTCTAGCCTGGCTATTATGCAGAACAATATATTATCAAGGATTAATACGAAAAGAGAGTAGGCTTATTTTTCATAGCATTGTCACAGGCTACATATTCTGAATACATCAGCTGCTGCTGATTATTATTATTCAAAATCCTCTGGAAGAGAGGTGCAGTACAATACACACTATCGTCTTTGGAGATTCTTAATCATGCAGGTCATGGTTCTCCCAGAGGTCCTTTTTTCAAGAGGAAACTGGACTTTCTGGTTTTTTTCTTTTCTTTGAAGACGTTTCGCTTCTCATCCAAGAAGCTTCTTCAGTTCTGACTGGATGGTGGGGAAGGGAAAGAAAAACCAGAAAGTCCAGTTGCCTCTTGAAAAAAGCATCTTTGGGAATATAAACTATAGGATTGGTTCCAGAGCCTTATTTGTATTGTTGGACACTGGCTTCCTCTTCTTTTTTTTCCTCTCTGGTCAAAGATTCTTTTAATGTTCTTCTGCCCACATTATTGCACCCTTGGTTTGTTCTGATCTGGATTGGTAACAGTGTGCCTGCTTGTAACTCAGAAAACATCTAACATACTGATATCGTCCATGCCTCGCCATTTGTAGTTATAATTAATGCAGCGATAGCTGTTGAGAGTGACTCACCGAGTTGTCAGTCAGGACAAAGTGTTCAAACTTTGTTTCTTAAGCATTTAATAGATACAAACCCTTTTTTTCTATATTGCAAAAAGACGTACAATATCTGGGGATGTTAAGCCCTATTTATAATATTCTAAGAATACCAGTGTGTTGGTCCATGGTGGGGTATCTATTATTGACAAAACCTGTATGTTAATACATGGGAAACAATCACCTTTCAAACTAGAATATAGGAAAGCTTGGCATTTTTGTCAATATCTGACCTACAATCAGATGAGGAAAATGAAACAAGGAGACAAGATGATGAACATCATCAAGATGATGTCTGTGAGCTAGACTTTTGGTGTACTTCCTGTGTGCAGCTATCAGAAAAATCAGGTCCCATAGAAAGTATATGCAGAATGAGGACAAATTACAATATGCTGGAATCTTCATTTGAGTTTATAATGACAAGTCGTTTCACTCTACAAAGCCCTGCTCCCAAGATACAATCCAGTCACACTCTGTCCCACTGAGTAGACACAGAGATGGTTCTGCATAGTAGGGGACCATATTTACAGTCCTCCCAGGTATTCCAGGTAGGCTATCACTTCCTGATCCATATTATTATTATTCCAATCCAGTCCAGAAAACATTCATTAATAATACAATAGGCTATCATATCATGGGCAAATTGGGGGTGGGGGTGGGATGGGGTGAGGGGGATTTTGGTCAATTCAGATCAATTTCTGTTCACATTTTACCCTCCCTCTCACGTGGCTAAAGGGAGTGGGGAAAAAACCAGCACAACTTCATTTTTCATATAGCCCACCTAGACTTAATGTTCAGCACTGGGAAGTTTTAATAAATTTCAAGTTCAACGAATCTTATTATTCAAAACCAACCCCTACCTGAACCTAGTTAAGCATGTTGTAAGAATTCCCTAAGTACATTGTTGTGGTCTCATCCTGAATGCAACCATCATCAGATTCTTAACTGGTTCTTATTAGGATGCCCTCAGTCCTCTCTGTTCAGTAGTTATTTACCCATCAGCTGAACGTTTACTCTATATATACTATAATGGAATGTAGAAATGACCTTGGAGTCAAGGAAACAGTCACAGCCAGGGAAAAACAGGATATGAGGCATCTTAGCTTACAGAAAGAACATAAGCATGGCAAACATTTCTGATGAGATCGTCTGGGCATGCTTTCTGCCTGGACAACCTCACAAGCTCACATATGTACATATTTTACAACATACATTAATGTATCGGCTTAGATACAAATTTAGAAATAATTACTCTAAACAGAAATGTAGCAATAAGATTCAATTATCTTGCTGCCAAAACAATGCCTCTGGCCAAGTGATCGTACTGTTCTCTTTTTGCAGTACAGCTGATACATCTTAATGAGCACTTCCAAGGCCTCTCACTTTATAATTAAGCAAGGATTGGACCAGATAACTTTTTAGTTAGTTTGTTCTTTGTAAAAGTTGGAAGGATATGCACTCGACTTTACTCTCCCCTCAGTTCTGGATTGGACTAATCTATGATTAATTAATGTATTTTGAAATGTTTAGATTTCTTACAAACATTACAGGTAGTCCTCAACTTATGACTGGTTGCTTAACAGCCATTCGAAGTTCCAGTGACCTATATGAAGGGTACTTATGACCTATATTTGAAGTTCTGATGGTTGCCCCCCCCCAATCACATCATTGTATGTTGGGGGCCTGGCAACATTTATAGCTATTTATAAATATTTCTAGCTATTTGCAGTGACCACATTTTTAGACAGCCAAAAGCTGGCATTTATTTCTGATTTTTGGCAAAACCACCCCCACAGCAAACAATTGCTTCACTTGATAACTGTGGCATTCATTAATATATTCATAGGCACAACTATAACTATAGATATTCCCATATACAAGTAATGCTTGTTTAATGACTATTTATTTATTTATTTATTTAATTAATGAGATTTCTATGCCGCCCTATCTCCTGAAGGACTCAGGATGGCTTACAATAATAAAAGAATATAATTCAAAAATTAAAAGACCATTAGATTCGAAATCCCACTAACCAATAAAATTAATAAAAACAATTTCTAAAATCCCATCCCCTCCGTCAGTCCAGGTTGGCAAGTTGGAAAAGCCATGTTTTTAGGCCACGACGGAAGGACCAGAGGTCAGGGGCCACCCAAAGCTCCAGGGGCAGCTGATTCCATAGGGTGGGTGCTCCCACAGAGAAGGCCCTATTACTAGGGGTCGCCAGCCAACATTGTCTGGCCAATGATACCCCAAGGAGACCCTGCCTATGGGAGCACATGGGACGTTGGGAAGCCGTTACTGGAAGCAGGGTCCACCGCAAGTACCCTGGTCCTAAGCCATGTAAGGCTTTATAGGTCAATACCAGCACCTTAAATCCCACTCGGAGGGCAACCGGTAACCAGTGCAGCTCACGCAGAAGGGGTATAACATGGGAGTATTGGGACACTCCCATCACAACCTGTGCCGCTGCATTCTGGACAAGTTGAAGCCTCCGCGTGGTCCTCAAGGGCAGCCCCATGTAAAGAGCATTGCAGTAGTCCAGATGGGAGGTAACAAGCGCATAAGTGACCATACATTGGGCATCTCGGTCCAGATAGGGGCGCAACTGACGCACCAGGTGAACCTGGGCAAATGCCCCCCCTGTGGTTCTCCTCCTACCTCTCGGGTCGTACGCAGGTGGTGTTGACGGAGGGGCAGAGATTGGCCACGAGGCCCCTCCTTTGTGGGGTGCCTCAGGGGTTGGTTCTTTTGCCCCTCCTGTTCAACAACTATATGAAGCCTCTGGGTGAGATCATCCGCGGTTTTGGAGTGAGGTATCATCAGTATGCTGATGATACCCAGCTTTTTATCTCCAGCCCAAACCAACCCAGGAACACCGGGAGCTGTCGAGCCACCACGCTCTTAACAACCTTCGCAACAAAGCAAAGGTTGGAGACAGGATGAAAGTTGTTCAAATTAGCCAGGTCCAAGGCAGGTTTCTTGAGGAGCGGCCTTACCACCGCCTCCTTCAAGGCATGGGAAAATGATCCCCCACTCAAAGAAGCATTAACTACTGCCTGGAGCCAGCCTCGTGTAACCTCCCGGGCAGCATAAACCAGCCAGGAGGGACACGGGTCCAATAAACACGTGGCCGCACTCAGCCTCCCCATGATCCTGTCCACCTCATCTGGAGTCACAGGATCAAACTCCTCCCAGATGGAATCCATAAGACCCGTCGTATTACTCCCATCAGACTCTGACCAGTCGGAGTCCAAGCCAGCCCGGATCTGAGCGATGTAGAGACTCTATTGAATGAATGGTAGTTAGGCCCAGTTCCTGAAATAACAGCTGTTTCATGGAATTAATATTTGGGCACTTGGCAACCCACCCACATTTACAACTCCAGGGTGCATGTCAACTCCTCTCACCTATCTCCAGGGGTGGGATTCTACCGGTTCGGACTGGTTCGGCTGAACCCCTTGCTCTGAAAATCAGCTGGCAGCGAACTGGTTTGTTCTGACTATCATGTGGGCACATCCACCCACCCCTGTGCTTTACCTACCTATATCTTCTCAGCTGATTAGCATGGCACAGCAGATTGCTGCTTCTCAGCTGTGTTACGCGAGTGCTGCACACGTGCACAAAGCACGCAATCATCGAACCGGTTGTTAAAACTGGAGAATCCCACTTCTGCCTATCTCCCACATCTCTGCCCTTCTGGCCGCCATGTCCTGTGCCGCCCCTGCCACCCATAACCCTGCACGCCACCCTATACCTCCGCTGCCCTACTATACTGTGCGTATAGGTTTCCTGTCAAATGCCACGACTGAGGGAGAACATAAGCTTTTTCTAGAAGAAAGGACAATACTTGTTGAGCCTCTGTCTGTCCCACCCTCATGTATTCCTGTTCTGCCTCATCAGCTAGCAAAAGGGGTGGATGGCATAAGCTTTTTACATAAAAGCTTTAAAAAGAACACCTTTGATACATAAAGTTGGTGGATTTAAATGTTTCTTCCAGAAATAGACAGACTGTGGTGTGTGGAGGTGTCTCAGGCGGGTGGAGTGTGGGTTGAATGCACAGGTTATATTTAGCACTTCTAGAACCAAAGCTCTTAGTAAGAGTAGATTTACAAGGTTTATTGGCATCAACCTTTGCAGAAACTGCTGTGTTCGGAAAGAAGAAGGTTTCATGTTTTTGTACCTGGTTCCAGAAGTAAATATTTTTGGGATTTGTGGAAGGTAGTTAGAACTGAATCTGGACTAAGGCTTCTCAGTCCAATTCCATGTTCCTTTATATTACATTTAAAAAAATATATGCCATTCTTTGAAACAAAGCTTTCTCAAGGCCCCTTTTTTCTTACATATTACAGGATTGTCATTTATCTTCACATTACAAAATTAGAAGCATAGATTAGGGGTTGCAGTGGATGGATTTCATAAAACTAAAGAAAGCTGAACAGAGATTCAATTATGGTAACACCTGACCTCTTACTTTTTATTATCACAGCTTAAAGATTGATCTAAAATTAGATATATTAGAGAGCAAAAAGAGATTTAATTGAGATATCCCTTTTTAATTCATTTGGTGGATTTTTTTCCATATAATGGTGGGCAGCACATCAATGGTGTCCAGGAAAGACTATAAGATAATGTCGCATAATTGTCTTTTGCAACTGCAAACTTTCCAGCTGTCTCGGTTTACAGTTCCTAAAATTGTATGCATGACCTTGAACTGAGAATTATATGAAATAGTTCAACATATCTAGTAGCTATCATGTTGGAGCTGGTCCAACAATTTTGAAATGCTAAGCCATGGATAAAATGTTGGGAAACCAGTATCAGAGTCAAGGTGCATAACCTCAAAACAAGCTGCGCTTCTACACCTATACTGAATTGATATAATTTTACATTTTAATAGAAATCATAGGACTGTGCTGTTAACTTATGTTATTTTGTCTATTTTATGACATTGTTGGAGTAGGATTCTTGCTGTTCCGCTCCCACTTTATTATTTTATTATTCTGTAATAAATTTTATAGCTATGTTTGCTCTGCCTCTCGTGTAATTTTTATGCCTTTTCCTGATTTGTTATTTTTTGTAATGTTATGTTCCTACAGTGAAAGCTGTCTTATAAGGGCTTGGCAGCTAAAAATTGAAAAAAGGAATAATCTTGTAAAAGGAGATGTTCTGTATAAATAAGTTACATGGTCAAATCAAACCACCAAACCTCCCCTGGCAGTATGAAAGCTGAACCCACAAACTTCCCAAATGAACTGAAACAGATTTCTCTGCCTTTCATCATAAAACCCTTTCCTTAGTCTTTTATAAACTTTTATCATATTTAGGGTCAGTCACCTAAAACATTTTGCTGTCTAAGGTAGGCATTCTTTCCCATCAATCAAGATACACAGTGTTCCAGGCTAATGAAAAATTTATTACAATATATAAGACAATATCTCAATAATAGCAGCTATAATTCACAATCAATTATTTATTCTGTGACATGCAAAATCAACTGCTTAGGCAAACTCTTACTGTGCCTAATGTTATTCTTTTCTAGCTTATTCATCATCTCTCCTTAATTTTTCTGCAGTTCTCTTTTTTAATACAAGTTTTTTTTAAAAGCTTCTTTTTACTTTCTTTTCCTTGTTCCTTGGCATTTATAGTCATCATTTCATTCTCCATTTCTTTCCCTGAGGTGTTTACCTTTTCCTATCCATCTTCCTTTCCCTTTCTTTTTACCCTATCCTATGTCTTTTCTTTTTCATTCCTTCTCCTTCCTTCCTGCCTTCCCGCCGTTTTGCCTTCCTACCTTGCCTTATTTTCCATCTCCCTTTCCCTTAAATTAATGCTTTCCAGATCATTACTCTATAGTATACCATCTTTCAAAACTAGCTCTGAAAATGCTCCTGAACATCAGTTGCTTGAAACTCACTTTTGAATTAAACACACACATGCATACCATTCACAAGGTGAAATAATAATAATAAGAGAGGATATTTTCTGCACTTTTGTCCTCTCAAAACCTCACCTTCTATTTTTCTGTGCATAGAAAAGAAGTTTAATAGCCTGGGAGAAAAAGTGCTAAATTTGTAGTCTCGGAAGGCTGCTTTCATTTAAAATTTAAAAAAAAACCAGCAGGGAAAATCACTATATGTAAAATGTGGTTTGGCCCTTAGCTCTGAAGAACATGAAGTAGAAATAAACAGAAGAATACATTGTGAGCCAATGTACGGTGCCTTTTCCAGATCACTGAACAATCATGGCCAGGAGCAATCACTCTTCATAAACTTTAGTGCCCTATGGGCAGAATGGACAATATAAAGTGTAATTATGTGGCTGGAAGCATCCTTGGAAATATCATTTATTTTAATTTCTACTATTATTACTACTGTTATTATTATCATTATTATTATTATTAAATTTAGCAACAGGTCAGGAAACAGTAAGAAGATTTTTCTCTTCTCATTTCACCTATGTTTTCAGCACTTAATATACCTCCAAATCCATCATTTAAAAGAGGGCAATGACTTATTTGCTGCAGTTCTGCAAGACAGGATTACATCTACAAGAGGCTACACATACTGTATTGATGGCAAGAGCAGCTCAATCATTCATTCGATCAATCATTTGACCAACCAAATTTATGTTACAACCATAGAGCAGAATAAGAGAACCAATTTCTCAGAGATAGAATGAATTGTCCCTGGCTAGAAGTTTTCAAGCAAAGATGGAATAGCTATCTGCTGCAAGAGCTGCTTTGTCTCCATATTTCCTACATTGGGCTGGTCTTTATGTGATTTGTAAAACTCTCTCCAACACTTTGGCTGTTAGGAATTAATGGGAGTTCTTGTTTCCTTCCTGAACGATCATAAAGACAATACTCGCCCCTCTCAACACATGCCTATATTAGTCTTACTTATGTACTAGAAAGTTCACTTGTGCAACCAGAGCAGCTCCTTAGCTCCCCAAAACCTGCATAGCAACAGAATCCCATTTGTGTTTTTTGGACTCCAGCAACTCTACCACCAACGCTGCCTCAGTTTCTCTCAAACTGGCAACAAGCCCTCCCTGAACCATCTGGAATCCATCCTTACTGAGTCCAATTCCTTTTCCAGACTTATGGAAATGTTTAGGATTCAGTTATTCTCCAGAGCTGGTGTTTTTTCCAGTGCAGACAGCTTGCTACTTCATTTTAGCATATGTTAGCTATGCATCTCTGTTACAATATGATCCTGTATACATTTTCTTGAATTCAGTGAATTTTTTTTTCTTGCTTTAAGGTGTGTGGACATACTGGCTGGGGAATTCTGGAAGTTGAAATTCACACAGCTTAAAGTTGCCAAGTTTGAGAAGCACAGATCTAATCTTACACATTCAATTTATCTGTCAATAATTTGCTGTGAAGATTCCCCCTGAAGTACAGTGAAAGCTGTGATTATGGAGACCCCATGTCCTGACCTTGTCATGTGTGAGCACATGAAAGGGAAAAAGAGGTGTGATGTTAGTCATGCATTTGTGATCTGCCTTGTTGTGAGATACTTTTAAACTGGTTAACTAACCCTAAATCAATTTACAATGTGACACAGCTATTTTTAAAATCACAAAGCACAATAATATGGCTACCTCTCCTATCAAAAGACATCCATTATTCATTTGAAAGGATATCCAATGCTACTTCTGTTTAAAAACAAAGAATTACATAAACAAAACACGGAGGACTTGAAGTTATCCATTGTAGCAGCTACTATCTGGAAAATTGCATTAAAATCTAATATGAATTATAATTATTTCTATATTTCAGCTGGGTATAAATTAACATACACATATTTTGTATATCAAAATATATGGTTTTCTTTTGATCACTTTTTGTTTGTTTGTTTGTTTTTCCAGTGCATGTCTTCTTTTTTGAGAATGGGAAAATGCTGTCCTAATTTACAAGAAAGACCACAGGTTTAGCCAGATAAAATTTCTGAAAACTGGGCAAAAAAAAAAAATCTTCCACGTCCAAAACCAAATAAAATTAAAACTCTTACTCCAAACTCAAAAAAGTCTGCCAACTGTATTAAATTGGAAGAAACCATATTTACAAACCAATCAATAACAATCAATTTCTATTTCCTTTCTCATTTTGGATATTGTTTGCTATCACATTGTGCTTTCTTTCATATTCAATGGCTTTTGTTAAGTCGTGTCCGACCCATCACGACCCCATAGACAATGTTCCTCCAGGCCTTCCTGTCCTCTACCATCCTCTGGAGTCCATTTAAGCTCACGCCTACTGCTTCAGTGACTCCATTCAGCCACCATATTCTCTGTCGTCCCCTTCTTCTTTTGACCTCAATCTTTCCCAGCATTAGGCTCTTCTCTAGTGTATCCTTCCTTCTCATTAGGTGGCCAAAGTATTTGAGTTTCATCTTCAGCATCTGGCCTTCTAAAGAGCAGTCAAGGATTTATTTATTCAATGGCTTACAGATTTTTAAATTCTCTGAGGATGGTATGCTAACAATGACAAAGAGATAGGAAGCCTCTTCTTTTTATTGTTGTGCTTATTAGTCCCAAGGCTGTGTTGATGCTGTTATATGTATTTGTACTTTTCTGTTATTGATTGGTTCAGCATATTTTTTGTATAGGTATGACCAGGATGTGGTGCTTCTGCTGGGACCAACCTCTGCTGCTACCCCATAGGTGCTCTTTGTGTCCTTCTGGAATCCCATTTTGACCACAGTGAAACTTATGCCATTTTATTTATGGACTGAGAGATGAGCTGCAAAAATACATTGTCTGGGTCCCAGATGGGTAGCCAAGCGGAACAGAGTAGATGCTTTATGGGTATAAGCTGATGAATAGTTTCTCTAGCTCATCCTTTCCTCTGAATCTATCAGCCCTTTAAATCATTTTAATCAGGCTTCCTAGTGCTGTTCCAGGAATACTGGAGGTTCTTAGCCTGGTGTGCTCTGCTCAATTGAGTTACATGAAACATAAAAATCTTCGTGAAGCTTTATTCTGTACAGAATAATTGATGCTTGGGAATAGATTCTAAATCAAGCATGTTGCCCACTAAAATCTGAGTTCCTTTTATACAGTACAGGACAAGTTCCCTTAAAGGAATATACAGTCATAAATCACTTACTGCCTTTCCACTCCCACCATAGGATTTGATAGGGATCTGCGATTATCTTGTTTATTTCTATCCATGGAAAATGTCCCATTATCCTGACAGTTTGCTCAGGTTTCATGTCCTGTTGATTTAGCAATTTCCTTGCCATTTTTAATTTTCATTTATTTTTACTTCTTAACACCTTTTATAACTCCAGGGACGTGGTAGCCTAGAGGTGAAGATGCTCGCCTCCCACTTAGGAGGCTGAGAATTCAATCCTAGACAGTGGACAAACATTTCTCTATCAGAGCGCAAAGAGGAAATATCTGCTGTAAATTCCATGTGGGTGAGAGGAAGGGCATCTGCGCTGTCCAGCCAGTTTAGAGTTAATGGGATTTGGGATAGGTAGTTAGGAATTGAGAGCTGTCCCCTTACATGGTAAATGTAGTTAAGGTATCCTGGGAAATGTAGTCCATGTTATGTGGTCACATCTGTAATCCTGATTGGTCACTAAATTGACCCTTGTTGGGTTGGGGGAGGCTCCCTCACTCTAGCCTGAATCTTATACCATGCAGTCACTACAATCATCATCATAGGGATGAGAGTTTAATATCTTCCTACACCACAGTTCAGATATGCAAAGGATTGGACATTAAGAAGAACTTCGTCATAACTGTGAGTTGACAGGATGCCTGATGAACCAATAAAAAAAGACTTTGTATAGATGCTTTGTGGAGTTCCTCTGTCAGCTTTATACCCATCCAGAGCGTAATAAGCAGAACAGCATCCAGCCAGCAAATGCTCAGATCTATTCAGTCTCTCCTGATTCCACCCTGATACAAGGATCACAGAATCATAAACAGAAAAAAAAGTCACCTTTTATAACTCTAATCTACAATTTGTTGTTGTTTCCCTGAGATTGGTGTGCTTCCCCCGCTCTTTCTTTCGGGAAAGCTGGCTGTATCAAACTTGAAGAAATATCTTAAATGTAGAAGAATAGGCTCTCTTATCATTTCCCACTCTCCCTTTCCCATGGAGTCATACATTTCAGGTGATAACAGAACAGAATAACAGAATTGGAATGGACCTTAGAGGCTTCTACTCTAATACCCTGCTCAGGCAGGAAACCCTATACCAGTGATGGCTAACCTTTTCCACGTCGCATGCCTGCACCCTTGATGCAATGTGCGTGCGACCTCCCCACCCCCCTGCACATGCACTTGTGATCCCCCCATGCCACACACCTCTGTGCATGCGCACGACTTCTGTGCATGCCCCGCCCCCTGCATATGTGTGCGCATCTCCCACGTGTGCATCTCCCCCCGTGCATGCGCAGCAGATACCCAGCTGGCTGGTGCAGTGGGGCTCTTCTGGGTGACCTCTCACGTGCCAGTAGAAATGGCTCTGCGTGCCATTTCCGGCACACGTGCCATAGGTTCACCATCACTGCCCTATACCACTTCAGACAATTGGTTGTTCCATCTCTTGTTAAAAACTTTGAGTGTTGGAGCATTCACAATTTCTGGAGGCAAGTCGTTCCACTGATTAATTGTTCTAACTGTCAGGAAATTTCTCCTTAGATTTGGGTAGCTTCTCTGTTGATTAGTTTCCGTCCATTGGTTCTTGTCCTGCCTTCAGGTGCTTTGGAAAATAAGTTGACTCTCTCTTCTTTGTGGCAACCCCTGGTGATGATTATTGTAAGCCCAGAAAGTAATTTGGATCATGTTTAAAAGGTAACGATAAAGGTTCCCCTCCCACATACATGCTGGTCATTTCCGGCTCCAGTAAAAAAAGAGTAGTAAAAGAATTCAGTACCATTACTCTAGCATCTGTCTTCTGAAGCAGACAGGACTTCAAGCTGGTGGTTATCAAAGATGAATATTAAATACAGCTAGCTATCCCAAAGCATACAGTGAGAACTAGAAAGGAAAATAAGGACTTTAGCCAGCCAAAGCTAGGGAGCCAAGATGTCAGTCATTTCCAAAGGTAAACATCTGATGAGCCAGATGTCCCAGATACGGAGTTATTTTTCATCAACTCCTCCATTTCATGTATGCTTCTGCTGATGTCAGCCAGAGAGTTATTAATATATGTGCAATAGTGAGTATGCAGAATGGCACATACAGCCCCCTTAGCAGCAAAAACAATGTCTAAATCTTGCCTATCCGGAAGTACCACCTGATAAATTCGTGCCTGCTCCTCATTTAGATCCATTAGTGCTGTGATGGTTCTGTTGAACATGCTAAATATGTTTCCTAATGCTAAAATATTTCTGTAATTTAATGTGACATACATAGAGGGTATTAGTCCTCGGCCAATGGTTTTTCCTATTTGGATACCCTGAGATGAGTTTATTAGGACAAAATGTCTATGGAGGTTCTCAATCATCCAGGTCATGGCTGTCCCCAAGATGATTTTCCAAAAGCCATCTGGGGTTTCTTGGGGCTATTTCTTCTGAAATCCATCTTCGATCCCTACACTTCCTGGAGGTATTATGTTAATATCAGGTATCAGTGTGACATTTGGTACCACAAAACCCCAAGTGCATTTGCCATATCAATCAGGAGGTAGAATTTTGAAGGCTTGTCACCTACCCAAGAATCACAGTCCTGGATGACCAAGTCCCAGAAAAGGCTTTTAAATGATGTCAATTTGGACAGCTTGATGGGCTAATTCACAATGTAAAAACATGATATGTGCTACATAGGTTCATTTAATACAGTTTATTCCACATGGGGCAAGAAACATTTCACAGTACAGATAATAAGAGTTGTACAACCTTTATAATGAACAATGTCATATCTCTTTTAGGATGATGTTACCTGTTAACCCTAACCTTAGATAAATTCCAACATAAGTGGGCTTTTCGGTTGCTAGATTGCTTTTTGGAGTAAGAAAAGCATAATCCTACTTTAGTTACCCCATGAGTCCCCAGAGCTAACTCAATTTGGTTGTAATAATTGCCTCGGGGCAGCTTTTCTATGCAAGTGGCATTTTGGATATAGTTCTCTGATAATCCTGTGTAGGGTAAGTATGAGCCATTCCTAATTGTTAAGTGACTGTTTTCCCATTCCTTATCAAGGGGTATATCTTCTATCTAACACCATCCCCTTTCCAGATTCTGGTAGAAGAGGTATACATATCTAAAATCAGTATTTTTAGTCACGCTTGCCATTTCCTCAACAGTTCTGAATAACTTTTTCCTTCCAGGCTCCTAAATTTAAAATCTACATTGAAGTCCCTATGGTTGTTAATATTGCCAACTTTATCCAGAGGCTTTCCATACAATCTTTATATTTTGATCTTTTTTTTGTTTAAATAAAAACATCATGCCTTCTATAGAACTGTCCAATCCTGGATAACACCCTATGGTGGGTGGATAGTGGGTGGAATTCTTCTGGGGTAGTAGTATTCTTCACCTTGGTGTAGTGGATCCATGGCTTGGTCCCATCAAGTTTCAACACTGTATGGGTAATGAGCAATACCTGGTAGGAACCCCTCAATGTAGGTTGCAGGGGGTCATTTTTCCAGGATTTAAGGTACACTTGATCACTAGGCTCAATGGAATGAATGTTCACATCAAGTAGTAGATATTGGTTTTGCTGTACATACCTGTGAAGAGAAGATAAAACAGCAGATGAATGAACCAAATACTGTGTCAAGCCCGAAGTTGACATAAGTGTAGCCATTTTAGTTAGTCTTAGTATATATTCTTTTTCTTACTTTCTCTGTGGTAGTCATGGGGGGAAGGGCTTCAGGCTTGACACATTCCTAAGGGGGGAGGAGTGGAGATAAAGAGAGATGTTTTGGCTAGGTGATCTTTCTTCCCATGGGAAACGAGCTGTCCTTGCTGGGGCCCCTTGAGGTAGAGATTTATGGCATCAAGCAATGTTGAATTACTTCTATTGGAGAATGTGACTTTTGGGGGTTGTTTCTAACTTGTAATATTGTGGGGTAATTCCAGGTTGTGTCAGGTCTGGAATTACCATGGACTTTGTCAATTTGATGCTTTCCTAAATAAAAGAAATCTTTTTGAAAGATGGACTTTGTACTTTTCTTTTTAAATGGATTTCATCACTGACATTATTCCAGATCTGACACAAGCTGGAATAATTATGTTTAACTATTAACATAGTTTAACTATGTTTCCAATTAAGGGTGGGGGAGCTTCCTCATGCCCAGCTGATACTTACTGGCGCTTTCCAAACAATGAGATTGACTTTTGGGAGAGGTGAAAAGTAAGTATGATCCAAGGAAAATCACAGTGGCATAGTATTAGGTGGACATATGGGAATATGGAGGTATTCTCAGTATTTGAGCTTTGCTAAAGGTGGTTCAGCTTACTATAATTCCAACAGGATCTGCAGCAAGGGAATTTGGCAACTTAGGGAAAGTATATATTACCTCAGACTCAAAGAGAAGTGGGGAAAATTTGGGACTTTTGAGAAGCAATGTAATAGCCTTGGTTTCCAGGTCAGTGCTTCTTCTGCCCACTTTTAACAGGTTTTGTGTAGCCAAATTAGGTAACATCATCTGTGCACTGATGATGTTACCTAGTTTGAGTAATGAAACATCTGCAAGAAAACGACCAAGCTCAGAGAGCACCAAGGATCCCTCATTTCTATCTTGAGCTACAAATATTCTTCTTTAATAAGTTTTGTGTGTATCAAGAAGAGCTTGACATACAATAGAAATATGTATAGCATTGTCAGTCTTGTTAGTTTTTAGCACTCATTATAGTTCACTTTGATTTCCTATGAGGAGATGCTCTGCACAAGTTGATGTTGAGTGGAGGAAAGTGCTGTATAAATATGGTATGTTACAATGCAACACTTTGGGTTTGAAATCAAACCATTTTTGGTAGGGTGTGAGGTCACATATGTAGTGCTTGTCTACAACTCTTCAAACAAAATGCATCTTTTCCTGGGATTGCATAGCAGCTGCTTTAATAAGTTTCAGACTGTACTAGATTCATGATCCTGCACACTTAAAGCACCTTTTAGCATATGATTCCAAAGAGTTGCCCACCTCAAGTGTACAGTATATGCAGGAGAACCGCCCCAGTATATCACGCTGCCGGACACAAAGCACAAGACGGTGTTTTCTTACTTGAAAACTCAGAGAGCCAGGCTAGTTAAACCAGATGCAGAGCAGCCCACGTGGAACACGTAGTTCTGACCTTCAAGGGAGCGGAAAGGCCAGGTGGCAGCTTCTGCTGCCCCAACTACACTTGCCTTCATCTGCTTTGTGAGGAGGCAACTCCCTCACCCTTCCTGATGGTAGGGCCAATGCAGTTCTGCCAGGAAGCTGTCCTAAGCCCACTTGCAGACAGTTTTGTTTGCTGAATAATATGAGGTAGTCGCCCCCATGTTTTTCATCTCCTCCTCTGACAGATGGTTTTCACTTGCTAATGCTTCCTTCTTCCTTTGGCTACATGAGGCTTTTTGAAGAGACTGAACACATGCAGGAACCAACACATGGTGCACATCTCTGTTCTGCTCTCTTCCTGCCAATTCCACCTCTTCATTCAGCTACTTGCCCTTTGCTTAGTAGTATGCTCTCTTACCCTGCATATGGCTGTGCTTTCTCCTCCCAGCTGGTGGGCACTGTTTCTTCCATGCAGCATTTGAAGGTATATAACTGAGCAAAGGAACAATCTGGCTATTACATTTTAACTACTGGCTGCAATTGGGTGCTGGGTTGATTGGGGAGGTTTGGTACAAAAATCTACAGATTGCCTGGGTAAAATGATATATGAGACATTCTGAAATATGTGCCTGCTGACTTGGTTGTCTGGTTGTTGTCTAGCTGCAGAGGTGGTATTCAGCAGGTTCTGACCAGTTCTGGAGAACTGGTAGTGGACATTTTGAATAGTTTGGAGAACCGGCAAACATCACCTCTGACTGGCTGCACCCCCATCTATTCTCTGTCTCCCAAGTGCCAGCTGATTGGCTGGGTCTTCTTTTGTTGCACTGCACAGGAGAATGGAGCTGGAAAGCAAATTAGTGGGGTAGGAATGGAGATTTTACAGTATCCTTCCCCTGCCATGCCTACCAAGCCACGCCCACCAAGCCATGCCCACAGAATCAGTAGTAAAAATTTTGAATCCCACCACTGACTAGCTGACTTGGATTCTATGATATATACTGTCACATTATATAACCTGGAATAAGGGAACTGCAGCCTGGCTCTTTGCAAATCCCATGAAGCCTACATGAAAGATTGAAAGATGTTTGAAAGATGGCTTGAGAGAGAGCTGGATTAAAAAATGATTTATTTTCTCAGGAATGATCACTATGTATGATGGCTACACAAAAAACCTGAAATCTCCAAAGTGTCCTACAGCTTGCATCTCAAAAAATATTTGGTAGGACGCCTGCTTTCAGTACTGTGTTGAAATGATCCAGCTTCAAGTCTCCAAGTTCAAATATTTTAGGCTGATATCCAGTTTTTAAAAAGAATGTTAGCAGAATACAGATAAACAATAATTTTATTATTGTTTAATAAATCAAAAAATGGAACATGTCACCTTTAATAAAGGCAGAAACATTCTGTTCTAATAATCTTAGCAGTGTTGATTCAGGCATGGGCATTTTGCATTCATCCCTTCCCCGTGTACAGTGGATGACCACATGGTCTCATCAGTGAAAGTTCTTCCAGGCTGCGTCAATGTTCAATCTTTTCCTACTCTCTTAAGGAAAACCTGGAGCTGCAGTTTCTGTATCAGTAATTGCTGGGATAACACAGGGTACTTCAAAACGTTTCGGAGTGCTACAGTCTTTAACTTTTGGTTGTTATAATTAGAAATAAAAATCCTGCCCTTCAATTCACTTATAAGAATGCAGTTTAAAACATACGAAGAGTGAGATCATAACATATTCCTTCATAGTTAAAATCATCTTATGCCCAAATGAAATGCTAAAGCTGACTCATTACTACAGCACATCAATATAGCTTGTGTGAATGGTTCTGGATAGTCCAAAATGTCTTATTCGACGTACAACTTATACTTTCAGTTTGATATTGTTCTGTTTGCCTTTTGGTAAAACTGACATGGAGAAAAATAGTAAAGAATATATTCATGCATGCACACACTTGTGATTTCCTCTTCCATAAGACAAGTACAAACAACTTCAATAATTTATTTCCTTCCTTGATATTTCAACAAAAGCTCTCTTCTTCACATACCTTATTTCTTATCAATAAACACATTGTAAAACCTCATCATTCAGTTTTAATCAGCAAAAGTCCATTGTTACCAGAAATAACATATATATTTTCATCTTAATCAAATAAATCAATTTTTATTCCTTTATTTTACTTTTAACATAGCAACTTATCACTTCATCTAAAAATACAGCAAAAAAAATCTTTTCTCATATGCTATCTTTTACAGTATCTACAAACAAGTCTTTAAAGCCTTATGCCTAGTCAAATAAAAGGCCATTAAGAGAGACCAGAAACAACATATTTTAGTATTGATCAAATCAATAAACTTTGTAATCCATTTACTTTAATAATCTTGATCTTTAACCTCTTTAAATAGTACCTCAAAAGATGATTCTCTTTATCTCTTCTCAGAAAGTCCTTCATAAGTTTAGCACATCTCTTTTGTAAATCCAGAATAAGAAAATTATCCAAATCAGTCCTGTGATGTATTATTTGTGTGTCCTCTATAGAAATCAGTCAGCTTCATTTGTAAATCCAGTGTAGCATCTTTTTCCATCATTTTTCCAACTTAACATTTTAAAATACATTTTTAGATTTATATTCAAATCAACCCCAGCCTCTGTTTTGTTTGGTAAAATCTGTTCCTCTTCTATAACCTCCTCTAAATCTATTTTTACAAAAGCAGACAATCTTAAGAGTAATTTCTGAGCACATTGTTTCCAAATATTCTTGCATTCTTCCAAAGTCAGATATTTTTATTTCATTCTGTATTAATGAGTCTCTCTTTCTTTAATTATAATATTTAAGCTTGTCTGTTTCCTGAATCCATTTATAACTTTTCAAAATCAGTGTTGTAGTTACCCTTTTGCTGTTTACTTTAAAAAAATATATTTTTCAAGTTCTTAGACTTCTTTCGTCAAGGATAGAAGGAAACCCACCTGCTATAACAAAACTTGCCTTTCTTAATATTCAAAAAGTCATTAACAAGCAATTTCCAGAAGAAATTAAGAAAGGAAACACGTGAACCTATGCCCATAAAGGCTCTGAACTGCAACATTGGTAACAATAATGATCTCTTGGCTGACAGCAGTCTAAAATCCACCAGAGATCACTGTCTTATGGTATTCTAGTGGAGAGCTGTTGTATGGAGTACTTATGGGCAATCAGCATCCTCTCCTTATACTAGAAAGGAATTCCAAGGTGCTGATCCATTTCCCAGCTCCTCATTCCACTGCAGTCCTCAGTTCCACTCTTATGGAGACACCTTCAGTCCACTTATACTTCCCTTGAAGTCTAAGAATGACATGTCTTACAAATAAAGCATTGGACTAGAAGCAAAACTGTCACGTTATATACAGAACACATTTTGTCAGGTTCACTAGAGTGATCCGAAGCTTAGTTTGGAGTATATGTACTCCCTTATTATTTTTTAAACAAGGATAATGATTGGCACGAGGTGCCATAATTACAGAATCTTGCACTCCATCCCTCTGACCTAGGAACAATGCTGTAATGTTATTATAAGGTAAAGGTAAAGGTTCCCCCCACACATACATGCTAGTTATTTCCGGCTCTCAATTTTATATATATATATATATATATACATACATACATACATACATACATACATACATACAATAAAATATATTCCGTATATCAATGTTATTATGTATTATATGTGTGTGTGTGTGTGTGTGTGTGTTAACTATATTTGCTCAAAGCTTTGGTTGCAAGGTAGACTTACCATTTTTAATACAAAACAGCTGGATTCATAGAACATTTAAATCAGATTAACTAATCATAATTATTTTACTCATATAACATGCTATATCCAATCAGACAAGCCATATAATGGCTTGGTTTGTATGGAAAAAAACCCCATAGGATTGTTTGCTTCCTGCAAGTTACAAAGAGTTCTCCAAATCCATTAAACTTCAAATTACACAATTCCATTTAAACTTATACTAGAATGTTTTATAAACCCAGCCATTTACACACACATTCCCCCCTCTCTCTTATTATAATTATTTATTATTATTGTTGTTGTTGTTGTTATTTATTAGACTTGTATGCTGCCCTCTCTCCCTAAGGACTCAGGGCGGCTCACAGTGTAAAAAGCAATACAATAAATTACTTAAAAATTAATTAAATAGTACAAGCCCAATAATGAAACTAAAAAATAAGTTAAAATTACATTAAAAGCCCACCCCCCCTTACCCAAGGAGGCCCTGCCTGTGGGAGCGTGCAGGGCGATTGGAATGTGATGCCGGCAGAAGACGTTCCCGCAAGTATCCCGGACCCAAGCCATGTAGGACTTTGTATGTCATCACTAATACCTTGAATCTCACCCGGAAGGCAACTGGCAACCAATGCAGGTCACGCAGGAGGGGTATAACATGGGAGTATCGGGACACTCCCATCACAACCGCGGCTGCATTCTGCACCAGCTGCAACCTCCGGGTGATCCGCAAGGGCATCCCATGTAGAGAGAGTTGCAGTAGTCGATTTGGGAAGTGACAAGTGTGTGAGTGACTGTCCATAGGGCATCTCGGCTTACGTAAGGGTGGAGCTGGTGAACCAGATGAACCTGGGCAAATGCCCCCCTGGGCACAGCTCCCACCTGCTCCTCCACACTGAGCTGTGTATCCAGCAGGACGCCCAGGTTACACACCCTGTCCACAGGGGGCAACACCTCTCCTCCCATGACCAATGGTGGAATATCCTGAATAATCCGAGATGCCGGTATGTACAGCCACTCAGTCTTGGCGGGTTGAATCGAAGCCTGCTCCTCCCCATCCAGATCCGCACCGCATGCAGACAACAGGACATCACGGAGAGGGCATCACTGATATGGTTCAGGGTGGAGATGAAAAGATGGGTATCATCCGTGTATTGATGATCTTGCCCAATGGCTTCATGTAGATGTTGAACAGGAGGGGCAAGAGAGACCAACCCCTGGGTGCGGAGGGGCCTCGGGCTCAACCTCTGCCCCCCCCAACACTGATTGCGAGTGACCCGAGAGGTAGGAGAACCACTGTAAAATGGTGCCCCCCACTCCCAAGCCCCCGAGCCGCCGCAGTAAGATACCATGGTTGATGGTATCGAAAGCCGTCGAGAGATCTAATAGGACTAGAATAGAGGCAAAACCCCTGTCCCGAGCCCTCCAGAGATCATCCATCAGTGCAACCAATGCCATCTCTGTGCTGTGCCGGGCGGAAGCCCGATTGGTACGGATCTAGGTAATCGGCTTCCTCCAGGAACATCGGTAGTTGTTGAACCACCATGCTCTCAACAACCTTCGCCAAAAAGTGATATATATATATATATATATATATATATATATATATGCATATATATAGTTTAGATCCCGCGAGGAGGTATGCTCTTGGTGTATTGGTCTTGTCCTGAACTTGGAATACCTTGGCAATGTTTGTGAAATCTCATCCGTCATCTTCAGGCTGGTGTCTTCAGCTTCGTTCTTCTGGGAGAAGTGTGTGATAGTGGCTGTTTTCCCACCAAACTCGTTGGCTGTGTTGTTACTTCTTGATTGTAGAATCCTTGGCAGTTTGAGAATTCATGTCATTTCAGGCTGCTTTTCATTCTTCTTCTGGGAAATATTTATGTGGCTGTTTTTTTTTAAACTCCAGAGTTGGCTGTGTTGTTACTCAATCCAGAAGTAACAACACAGCCATTAATTAAATATATATATATATATATATATATATATATATATATATATATATATATATACATACATACATACATACATATATATATACATATACATACACACACACACACACACACATACAGATACACACACACACACACATATAATCAGCCCTTCAAAACAGTAAACTGATACCGTGAATACTAACACTAACTTAATTGTAAGGTTACAACAACAATAATCTTGCAAACCTGAAAGCACCTCTCTCTCATTACTTGCCTTTACTTTCCAGGGAGCTAGGAAAAGTCCCTTCTGAAATGCTTTTCATACCACCTTTCCTTCTGTGAGCTGAGATGTCTCTTATCTGACCATTGCCTTGGCTGCTGCTTTTCCTCCTCCTGTCTCTCAAGGATACTACCACAGACCACTGAATATAATTTAAAGAAGGAACAATATTTGAGCATGTCAAATTTTTAAAAATGGGCCATGATGTTTTGTAATTATCACTTCTCTGGAGAGTTAGGAGTAAGAATCTCAAATTCTGTTGCACTACAGAATGTTTTTTTTTAAATCATTAGATATAACTGACATGAGATACCAAGTCTGAAACAGTCTTGTGTGCCATAGCCATTGCAGAATATTACAGAAGTTACTGTTTCGATCTGATCACTTTGGAAAACTGCTATGATGCCATAAAAATCACACATATATGGTGACATCATGGCATATAGGTTGCTATATGTCTGCTGCAAGTATATAAAGGTAGTCCATGACTTAATGACTGCTTGTTCAGCAAGTCTGAAATTGTGATAGCTGAATGAAGTGGATGAACTTAGAAATTGTACCCTAATTTATGACTGCTGCAGCACTCTGTAAGCTCTGCCCTTGCTTCCCATGCCCAAGTATCCTACCCTTCCTCCCTGTCCTCTGTCTCCAATTGGTCACTTACCTTTTCAATACTATAGCTCTCCTGGAAGCAGCTGTTTCACTGCACAACCTTCTCACACAATGGAAATTGTACAGCCTCATCTCAGAAGCAGATGCCATTTCAGAACAGCCACAGTTTATTTGGGCCACTTCCTAAATGGTGTCCACTTCTGGAACTGAGCCATGCAGCCTCCACTGTATAGGGAGGCTGAGGGGCAGAATGGTCTGCTCTCCTTCCCCAACATGATCGCTGGAGCTCCAGAGGCTGCCTGGTGCCATGTCTCCCACAGGTCATGTGAGAGCTGGACAGCTGTTGCAGTGTGGACCTGAGGACTGTCAGGGTCTCCTCCACTCCAGAGATACCCCATACTCTGCTTAATGATCCACATGGTTGCTTAATGGTTGTCCACATTGGGGAAATGAGGGTTCTTAAATGAGTTGATCACATGGGCATCTCCTTTAACAATTGTCATGACTTGCAACTATAATGGGCAGGATTCATTATGGTCGTAAATTGAGGATTACCTGTAAATCATCTCATTTATCTGATCACATCTTCACCCACATTTTGCAATTTACTGCCCACTATCCTTCCTCCTGATACCCATGAGGGTTTTGAATTGAAGATTTGGTATAATTGTAATTTAGCTTTGTAATTTAGAAAACCCAGATTATTCATTCTTATGTATTTGGGATATTGTTGATGTGACGGCTGAATATTATGATGGAAATATCAGAAAAACATTTTTTAAAAATTTTAAACTGCTTCTTTTTTATATCCTACTCTGTGCCTACCAGAAACCTAAAGAGCTTGAATTTATTTTTGTGGGGGTATGGAGTTTCATTTGACAGGAAATTTTGATACGGGTCTTTTGAATATAACATCCAGGAACATAGAAAAAACAATAGCATTTCAAGTTTTACATATGTGAATCCTCTGTCTGGGGATTCCAGAGTTAAAAGTAAGTATCATTTTCTCAAAAGATTGCCTGATTATCAGCAGGTATTTATTGCTGACCATTTTGTTTATGCTGATGAAGTTTGAAGAAGGGCTGTAAAAGGCCTGAACATTTTCTGGGCATGAAAATAGCTGTTATTATTTTCCCATTGCCATTGAAAGAACATGCAGGTTATAAAATTCTGTGGTTTGACATTCAGATTATGTTATCTGGAAACAGCCAATGTATTTTTTCCTCCCATTACTTCTCCTTGTGCTTTTCCTGATATCTTTCCTGAATGCTTTTCAATTCCTCGTGGAATTTTTGGCATATCACGTGATTCCTGCACATGCTATTTTTCTTCTATATACCTAATGTTCTATGAAATCTTGGAGATGCACTCACTATAGGGGTCACACAACCTACTATATATTAATTTATCTTCATTATGTGAAGGTTGCAAGATAAAGTCAGTGGAAGCTTTTAAGCTTCACTTTCATGTATATTTCCCAATTTTGAGTCCAGTACAGAAGTCTCAAAGAATGGCATATTCCAAAGGCAATAAAAATCAACAAAACAGACATAAAATCATAAAATAACCAGAAACCAAACCAATTGTGACAAACATAAAATCATAGAAATAAATTACTTCTTCCAAATAAGGAATTGTTTGGAGACAAAAATTTCATAACCTGATATTAGAACAAGGGCCCATCTGAGCACTAAAATGTGAAACGTACAAGCAGTCCAGAGGTGGTATTCAGCAGGTTCTGACCAGTTCTGGAGAACTGGTAGTGGAAATTGTGAGTAGTTTGGAGAACTGGCAAATCCCACCTCTGACTGGCCCTGCCCCCATCTCTTCTCTGCCTCCCGAGTCTGGGTCTTCTTTTGTTGCGCTGCACAGGAGATCGGAGTTGGAAAGCAGGTTAGTGGGGTGGGGAGGGAATGGGGATTTTGCAGTAACCTTCTCCTGCCACGCCCACCAAGTCATGCCCACCAAACAACACCACGCCCACCAAGCCATGCCCACAGAACCGGTAGTGAAAAGTTTTGAATCCCACCACTGAAGCAGTCTACATATTATTTATTCATCAATTTAATTAAGCGAAGCAACCTTTCAAATATCCAGGTCCCTAACATTAATAAAGTGGGGGGGAATAAAACATTTGAAGAGAAAAAAGGAGCAAGTAACACTTAATTCAGAAAGAAATTGTGAGCTAACCAAAGTACTATATTGTGAAACTGATGTGATAAGTAGAACTAGTTCCTAGCTGGATTCTAACTGTTGCATTTTGCAACCACTCTGGCCATTTTCCAGAAATAATTTGCACAGAGGATATTTACAGTGCTCCAGTGTAGATGTTGTATTACTGTGATGGTTTCCTCAAAATTGGTTTGGCACCATGTGAATAAAGGGTGAATGTCTTTTTAGCTTCTGCATATCATCATCCAGTTCTCCCTTCCCCAGAGTTATGCATTAATTTAAAAATACAGAGCTAAATATGTCTTTGTCCTTTAGCTCTTCCACTTCTTTTTTTTCTGAAGTTAGAAAATATACAGTAGCTCTGAGGGAATAATAGCATTTTGAGTGGGCTGGTTACTTCTTCTGAAGTTAGAAAATATACAGTAGCTCAGAAGAAACAATAGCATTTGAGTGGGTTGGTTTTGGCTATTGTTTTTGGCTGATGTTGATATTGGAAGATGGGAGACAGCCACAATTATTGAATGAGTTTGAGGTGGCCATCTCTCCAATTCAGTTTCCCTATTTATAAAATTGGTAGAATAAGAGGTCCGCCTTCCATGCGTTTAAGAGAGCAAACACCCTTAATTATCACAAAAAGGTCTTTACGACTCAGATATTTATGGGAAACTTTCTTTTGCTGAGGTGCACAAAATGTAATGCAGAATGTGGGTGGGTGGGGGGAATGGCAAACAGTGACTGACCTCAAAGAGAATTTCAATAGTACTGTATGCATAGACAATGGCTCACAGAACAAACATTTGGACATGTTAGTCTCTAAAATGCCACACACCTTTCACTGCAATTGCTAGACAGCTCTGTTCCTTTAGAAACTTTCGCAGAGAAGTCTACAATTTGACCTATAGATTCAAACTGCGGGGCAAGTAAATAAAAGTGTTAGTCCACTAGAGACACGCGTAAACAAGGAGGTCTGGTCTGCCCCAGATGGAGGAAAGTGTGACTTGCCAATAGGAAATTGTTTAAATTGTTGGCCTAGGACCGGGGAGAAAATGAAAAAGACCCGCCTTGAGCTCCAGAATGAAAGCTGGCATTAAAAAAAAAAAGTAGCATCGTGACCAGCCCCGCCAACTGTGGATCATGGGACTCTGGGCAGGCCGTGCCTTGGAGGGCGCCAGGTTGGAGAAGACTGCGCTTGGTTCTAGTGTGGCGCGAGGGCAGGGCCAACCAAAGCCCCTCTTCCCAATTGGCCCTTCCTCCCGCTGAGGGCGAGGGAACCGGTTGCCCCGCTGCCTCTGGCGGACTGGACTTTACTGTCCTGTGGCGAGGATTGCCTCCCTCATCCCGGAGCCTTCGTAACGGCGGGAACTTGTTCCCACTCGTCCGGGCTTGTGCAGAGGCTTCTCCCCGAGAGTCTCCGGGGCTGTAATTGAGCGGGATGGTGCGCGCGCCTATGTTTTGCACGGCGTGGGGCCGCGGCCGTCTTTTGGGCTACTACTAGCTGCTACCTTTCAGGAAGCGCACAGAAAGAGGAACCGGGCGGGGAAGAGAGTGGGAACAAAGCCGCTGCCCCGAACTGCAGGACCGATGGCAGGGAGCCGGCGAGGCTCTGCTCGGCTGGCGATGACTCCGGAGCCCATCCACGGGGGCGGGCAGAAGAGGAACGCGAGGGGGACCCGGGTGGCTTCGTCCTTCTGAAGAGGACCTGCCGAAGAAGGCCTGTCCCCGAAGAGGGCAGATGTGGTGGCATCGGTCTTGGGATGTCCCGCGGAGCCCCCCAGGGAAAAGCGCCGCTGCCAGGTACTTTTAGGCGGGGATGGCCTCGGCTGGTTTCCTTTTGCCGTCTGGGCTGACGCCCTGGTCTGCTCTCGCACGGGAGAGCTGTTGTTTACATCCTGCTATTGTGAGAGAGAAAGGCCCTTTGCCTTGCCATATTCTGCCTCCACCCCACTCTCCTTTCCTCTCCCTTTGGGACCCTTCGCCTGCTGCGTGTAGGAAGGTAGGCCTGTTCAGCCGGGACACATAGAGTGGGTGGCCAGGCTGGCAAGCAGGCAATCTGTTCCTCTGGAGACAGGAAGGGCTTTAGCACATGGGAGCATAGTGGGATGTGGAGTGTTGGAAGAAGAGAGAAAAACTCTCGGAGGGAGGGGAGACAGGAAAGTCTGGAGTGTTATCCTTCTTAAGGATCCCTTCCAGGCTGATACCACAAAAGAGCATCCGTATACAGTATCTGTAGAGAATGGTACAATGGACACCAGCCTTCTTCCTCACGAAGCAAATTTCCTTCTCTGTGTCCTCTGCCTGGTAATGAAGGCTGGAAGGGGAAGGAGCCAGTTCTCAAATACATTTGCTTTGCAAAAACTGCTGTCATCTCCAAGGAACAGGTGTTGAGTTTCCTAGGTGAAGTCAACCTCTCTTGGAGAGTGCAGATAGTGGGGGTGTTGAATAAGAGGACAAAGGGATGTGCGTGTAGTTTTTCAGTTTTGAAAACCACAGATCAAGACACAGTGCTGGAGTCCAATGGAAAAAAAAATAAAAATAAAACTGGCTTCCCCTTCAAAAATAGCAAAATGTTTGGAGTTTTTCAATAGCCAACCACAAATACAGTAGTCTCTCTCATTTGTCTCTTAACATGTCTGTTTTGATACTGTGCTGTAGTTTTTCCCACTCACGCTTCCCATGATCTACTGAATATGGCTAAATAAGTCTTGAGTGTCCATGCAAATGGCACATTTTTTTAAAAAAAGGAAGTTATTTTCAAAAATAGTTATGAATTAGTGGAGGGCTTTGGGAGTATCTCAGTCTGGGCAAGTATAAGTACAATAAGTCATTTAGTTGAGCCTAATGAAATATTTTAGGATTGAAATGGCAAAGTTTAATAAGAGTAAACAAAGCAGTTTTTTTCAGTAATATCAGGCTGTAGTTTTCATTCAATTTCACTCCATATTTTAAACATCTGTGTAAATATTAAATAGAGATAAATCCACTGTTAGGTAAACTACAAAGTAATATACAAGGCATTAACTCAGCCCTAATTCTAATTTGATTGTATTTTTACAGTTTGATGTTGCATTTTCCAAGGATACTAAGTATCTTAATCTATTGTAGGCCAACAGCCTTAAGAGGTGAACTACAGTTATAAAACAGCATATTCAAATAACTTTGCAAATTTGTCCTCAGGAGACGCATTTCCTCATTCTGGTATTAGAATAATGATCACACTAAATGAAACATGAAGGAAAGCTTTCTCTTCTGGAACTTCCTCTTTGTTGCTGCTCTTTTTTAAGGAGATTAAGAAGATACATGTAAGAGTATTTGTTAATTTCTGCAAGGGCCAGTAAGTCCTTTTAACTTATTTATTCCCAGTGGTTCTCATAACAGTTTCTTCCTGCTAATTTGTCTAATTGTACTCTAGTATTCCTTCTTGTTCTTCCTCCTTCAGGTGTCCCCCTTATGAACCTGCCTTCAAATCTAATTCTCAACATATTTTATTGACCACTTCAAGTCAACTGACTCTAAGTGGTGAATAAAAGCTAATGCAACAATAACAATAGTATGCAATAAAACAAATGTAATTACAGTTGACAACTTCAATTAATCATAGAAAAAAACATTGTATCATTTCTGGCACTAGGAAATCCATGTGACTCAAGTCCTAAAGATCTTCTGAAACAGTCAGGTTTTATTCTCACGGCCTTTTAGAAGGCCGTGAGAATGGGAATTACCCTTGTGGGTGGGACAAGATGTTCTTGAAAAGGACTGCAAAAGCCAGTTCATCACTAGATGGCTGAAAAACATTCTTTTTTTTAATGATATTCTATACAGGTAGTCCTCAACATATGACCAATGAAGCCAACATTTCCATTGCTAAATAAGACATTTGTTAAGTGAATTTTGCACCATTTTACAGCTTTTCTTGCCACAGTTAAGTGAATATCTGCAGTTGTTAAGTTAGTGACATGGTTTGTTAAGTGAATCTGGCTGATTTTGCTTGTCAGAAGGTCACAAGAGGTAATCACATGACCTCGGGTTACTGCAATTGTCATAAATACAGTTGCCAAGCACTCTAATTTTGATCACACGACCAAGGGGATGCTGTAGGTATGAAAAATGGTCAAAAGTCATAAAGTTCCAGTGCTATTGTAACTTTAAATGGTCAGTAAATGAATAGTTGTAAGTCGAGGACTACTTTTAGTATACCCATATGGGCTAGACTTCTATTATGGCTTCAGTGAAACAAGAAATAGGATGAGTGCCATGGGGAAGCAGCCTTTGGTCATGAGGGGATGATTAGCAGCACAAATACAGGTGTTATCAGCACCACTAGGTGGTTCAGATCAGGAAATCAGCTTCACTGGAAAACTAGAACTACTGTTATTGAAATTGGTTATTATTTCAATAATAGAATCTTACAAGTCTGTTTCTGCTCCCTTCTCCTCTTTCTTATATTCCAGTGAATCAGGGAGGTATCTGCCAGAGCTACTTCCAAGTATTACTTCTTTTTAAAAAATGTTTCAATCCCTTTTGCTTAGGTTGCATCTTTCTATTGTGGTAATTTCCTTACTTTCTGTAGTTGTGAATGTCTAAGAATAGAATCCATGATGTTTCTGAGTGCTCTTATTTTGCTTATCATCTAGCCTTTCCTTTATGGAGGAAGTAGGAGACCACTTTGGCTGTGAACATACTTCTCCCTTAGGTGTTGTGCAGAATTTACTTAAATATAGCAATAAATTCTGCACTGTACATTTAGATTATGATACTGCAGTCATGAATGCTCAGTCAACATCACCAGTGATTAGGAGAAAGTGTGTGGTGTTTTCTGATAGATAGTTCACCTATATCTATGGGGGAAACTTAATACGTTGTGGAGGAAACATTATTATAGTTAAATAGTTATAACAGAATAGAAGCGCTAAGCCATCATATGGTTTGCTTGGTTCTGACTTAGCACATTGTATGATCCTAGCTAGTATGGGGTTTTTTTATCCACTGTTAATGATTAGCACAATGTGTGAACTGAACCACTCTATTCCCAAGAAGCAATGACGTATGAAGGAGGCATAGAAAAATTTTGTACTTTACTCACCACTTTCTTCTTAGGTACAATGTTTTGTCCTGGGTAAATAAATTTGGAGTGTTTGTCTTTGGAGTACCTAAGGATTTGACAAGATGATTTTGTAATGTTCTCGTTTTAGAGGCAGAGGATAGGTTATCCTCAACTTACAGTACATCTGATAGTTTAGCAAGCATTTGAAATTACAACACCCCTCCCCCCAAAAGTACCTAAAATCCAATTCCAAGGTTCTGATGGCTGCCCCATCCTGTGACCACATTTTGGGTGCTTTATCAGCTAGCCCACATTTATGGCCATTTGCAGTGTCCAATGGTCAGGTGACTGTAACTTACAATGTTTTTGCCAGAAACCAGCGTCTACTTCTGGTTTCCAGAAAAAAAAAAGCTCATAGTGAACAGCTGATTTGCTTAATGACCATGGTGTTCACTTAATGATCATGGCATTTGTTTAATAACCATGGCAATTGCTTTACAACTGCCATGTTCCCCTAATGACTGCTGCAAAAAAAGGTTGTAAAAACAGGTCCAGACTGTTTACAAGTCCACTTTACGATTATCACAACTTATGACAGTAATTGCCAGGCTCAATTATGGTCTTAAGTTGAGGACTACCTGTATACTTGAAGTCAGAATTAGAGATTTTTTTAATCATAATCTGAAGCTGGTGCCAGCCATGAATGTTTGTACAGTAGTCTGGTGAGAAACATTATGTTCTATGCTCCTAAATCAACCACATTCTTTTCACAACTACACTATAGATATATAGGGCAGGTCCAACTGAATATTGATACAGGGAAGTGGCACTCTATTGTACAGTGAGACATCTCACATGTCTTGCAATCTCTCAAGCAGCTTACAGTACTTACTGTTCATTGATTAGCCTGATACGTTTTCAGAATCAGAGAGGTGCAATGGGTGATACTGCTTCACCGGTTATTAATGGCTGCTTAGCTGTAATGTAAGGTAATGCTCACACTCATCTAAATTTTAGATAAAATTTGGGGAGTTTTAAAATATAATATGGTATGCAGCATATTTCTTATTTTAGTAAACTTATACTTTCCCCACTAGATGGCAGAAACTTTCACTATTCTGTATCTTGTTATTTATAACTGCTGGTTCGGCTTGATAGCCAATGATTGTTTGCAGAAAACAGCAAGATTCTTCACTTTGTATTCCACTAAGATGAAGTATCAGATGTGGTATCTGTACTCTTACACTGATTTCCCAACATGGACATTTTTCAGGAGAGTGGATTGTAGAGATTTGTTCCTTCCAATTTTATCACATTGAGATGAGTGCCTTTTGGAAAGTAATATCCACTCATTCTTTGTGAATCGTAATTTGAAAAGATGTGCGTCCAGTAATAAAAGATAAAGATGCCCTCAAAATGACTCCTGGTTATTATCTCAATATTCATGCTATTTTTGTCAATAGAACAAAAGTGCAATTCTATTATCTTCATCTTCGTTTTTTACTTCCCATTCTAGCCTAAATCTAGACATGGAATTCCCCGATTGTCTATCACCTAAGTCAGGGCCGTCAAACTTGAGGCCTGCGGGCCGGATGCGTCACGTGCTGCCCACGCCCAGTTTAGCGAAGGGAAAAAAAGTTGTGACATCGCTATGACGACGCAAGTTTAACACCCCTGATCTAAATACTAATCAGGCTCAGCCTTCATAACCCAGAGAAAGAACTGGTTACTGAAGATATTCCTGCTGATTGTCAGCTTTAGAGATGTAAAGAGAGATAAAGATCTGCCTTATATCAAGTCAGACCATTGCTTTATGTTTTTTAATATTCTCTATACTATTTGTGGACGGCATTTTGCTAATTATTCAGCCATAACTATTATCTTGCATGCAATCAAAAATCTAGAAGCAGTTATGAATGATTCATGTTTCAAAGCCTACAGAATGACCTTGGTTAGGTTAAAAGGGCATTGTTTTTTTCTTGTATGACCATCAGGATTACCTTGAACACATTGGTCTGACCAAATTTTTCAAGTAATCTGGAAGCATTGATATAATTATCAATTGAGATGGAAGAGTTATGTTTAAAAAGAGAACTGCCTTGGCAGACTATGTGTAATGAACACTAATTAGTCCTTACTGGAGCGGGTGGCCAAAATAATGGTATTCTAAAATGTAATAAAGCAAAAAATGATAACAGCAGAACATTATAAACAACATGTATTCCTTTCTCATTATTATCAGGAGTCATTACACTGCAGGAATAGGGAAATTAGTCCTCAGTTCTACTGTACTATAATTGTTCTTTCCATTGACACATTGATTAAAGCAATTGAAACAAACATTCCTCAAATATTAAAATTAACCGGTAAGGCCCTGCAAAAATGGATCTAAAAGTGAGACCTCAACAAACTAGAAGCAGTTTGGTGTAGTGGTTACGGTGCTGGCCTAGAAATCAGACTGAATTCTAGTCCCACCTTAGGCATGAAAAACCAGCTGGATGACTTGGGGCAGCCATTTTCTCTCAGGCCAACTCACCTCACGATGGTTGTTGTGAGGAAAATAGGAGGAGAAAGGAATATTAGGTAGGTTTGCCACAGTGAGTTGTGCAGATAGTCCTCAACTTACAACAGTTCATTTAGTGATTGTTCAAAGTTACAATGCCATTGAAATAAGTGACTTATGACCATTTTTCAACACTTACGACCATTGCCACATCCCCATGGTCGTATAATCAAAATTCAGACGCTGGGCAACTGACCCATATTTATGACAGTTGCAGTGTCCTGAAGTCATGTGATCCCTTTTTGCGACCTCCTGACAAGCAAAGTCAATGGGGAATCCAGATTCACTTAAGCATATTACTTACTTAAAAACTGCAGTGATTCATTTATCATTGTGGCAAGAAAGGTCATAAAATGGGGCAAAATTCACTTAACAAACATCTCACTTAGCAACAGAAATGTTGGGCTCAACTGTGATCATAAGTCAAGGACTACCTGTATATGAAAAAAAGTGGAATAAATTTCTAAACAAACAAACAAACAAAACCCAGAGGGAAATACCAACACAATTAGATCAAGATTCTTAAGCTTTGCAGAAATAATAGTAAAATAAATCAAAATAACTAAGGGGACAACTTATTCAAAACAATCTGGTAAGTTTTAAACTTATTCTATAGGACTGTGCAGTGATTTGGAAGAGGTTGTAAAAGCTTAAATGAAGTACCTGTGACCCATTAGTGCAGTTATATCTGTTTCCAAGATGCACACTCCTAATCCAGCTCAAGTGTTATTTTTTTAAAAAGAAAACCTCTGATACCCTGGTTGGTCATTAAGAAAGCATTCTTGTTGAGAAATCTGGATTACAGTATGACATTTTGTTTAATCTATTTTGGAAAAGTAGAATACCCAGAATGAAAGTATGTTGATAAACAAAATCCCTATCAAGGATTTCTGTCTGGAATCTGTATGTTCATTCTGAAATTTTAGAGTATGTCAATGACATCTTGCATAGTAGTGTTAAGAATTACATAATGTTCTACTTTAAAATGAAACACATCTCATTCTGGCTGCGGAATCTTAAAATAACTTCTTCGAGAGGGTGTTGTAATTTCAAGTCATATTGCTTGATATGCTGAGAATGCATCTACATTTACGTAATATCTAGATGTTTTTGAAAAGCTGTGTGGTTACAGAATTCCTTTTTAGTTTCCTTTTATTTATTCTCTGCAGGCAGTGATTCTCTGCTATAGCAGACCATCTTCAGCATTCTACTTGGTGGGAAATGTAGAAACCAGAATGTACCATATAATCAGGAAAAATTATTCAACAGACAGGCATCTACTCCCACTATATGACAAATCCATTTAATGTACCCTGTTGCAGTGACCAGATTAGAGGTTATACCTCTAATCTGTCAGCATTGGTCTTCAGGCACTCAAAATGAGCTTCCTTTCCTGTGATATATAGACTGTATGCTCATCTAACAATGGCACAATCAGCTTTAACAATACCAATTTTTTTCTCCTTACTCCACAAAGTCGGTCTTATCTCACCTTCTCAGCTATAATTTATAAACTATATTACTGTAAAAGTATTCCCCAATGCCCTAATTCTAACATTGACTCAGGATGTGTAAAACATATTGCATTTGGTATCTATTATACTTGTACATGTACATGTGCCTTGGTGGTGCAGGCTGTTAAACGCCTAGCACTTAGTTCCAGCTGCCTGCAATTAGTGCAGGCTCGAATCCCACCAGGCTCAAGGTTGACTCAGCCTTCCATCCTCTTGGGGTAGGTAAATTGAGGACCCAAGATTGTTGGGGGCAATAAGCTGACTTTGTAAAAATGCCGCTTAGTAATAAGCAGGCATATACAATGGAATGAAGGCTATTGCTGAGCACATTGGGTTGTGCTCCAAAAATTGTAAGCCGCCCTGAGTCTCCGGAGAAGGGCGGCATATAAATATGAATAAAAATAAAAAAAATAAAAATAAAATGTAGTTATGATCCAAGGTGTGTTGAGAAATATGGGCGCACCCTTCTTTTGTGGTTATCACCTATCCTCTGTTGCAATTATTTCTCTCTTTTTGTTTGTACTTTTCATTAGCATTATATTTCCTGAGTTCCTTTCATATCTGTGCTTCCTCTGGTTCTCTCTTTTTGATACCAGCTTCTCTCTCTTCCAATAAGGGCAAAGAGAGTGGATCAGGTCTCTATTCTTTCATTCAAGGAAGAATGGTGTCTGTGTTTATGCTGATCCATTTAACAGTGTTTAAAAATATATCTGTACTGCAAAATATAACAGCTCAATTTTTCTCTCACTGCAGTATCTGAAAAATCAGAAAAAAAAACCCAGGAAGGATGTTGAACTGGCATTTCTTGGTTATTACTTACACTTCAAGTAAAAGAATTGTTCCTCAGCAGCTAGTGACTACAGAACAAAAGCCATGTTAATCTATAATCATGAAAAATGAGGAGTCTGGTAGCCACCTTTTCAGACAAACAATTTTAGTGTTCCCCCATTTCCCCCATCTCAATTTAACTCCTACATCAGTCCAGTCACTCCAATGCATTTGATGAAGCTTATTGCCTTTCACTGTAATAATGTGTATTAGTTTGAAAGGGTGTTACCAGACTATTTCTTATTTCAAGAAGCTAGTGGGTGCCTGTTCTCCTACTCTAGTTGCAAAATTATGGCACAGAGTGCCCTGCTTCTCTCTAGACCTGTTCTTGCTATGGCATCTTCCCATTTCACTGCACTTCATCTTGTTTGAACTTGGAAGATGGGCGGAAAGACAGACAAGCCAGTTTACGGAAGCCAGATAACCCGAAGTCATCCAGATCCCCAATCCCTTCGCTTTGCCACAACTGTTTAATGTTCCTCCACACTTTATAGAATGGGCAGCAGTAGAAGCTTGCTATCTCCTTGCCTATCAGAGTGGCACATCATAATTTAGGACAGCACCAAAGCAATAGATGCAGGATAGGAATTGGCTACCTGTCACGGTTATGCTTGCCCGGCAACTCTTCCAACTCTTGCTGTAAATTCGCTGCTAAGCCTCTCAAGCAAGTCCGGAAAACTGGAGCTAGTGCTCCACTTCTCTGGCCTGTCTTCTGTGACTCTAATTTGTGTAGTCGCCGTCGCCAACGGTTGCACGAAGGCGGCCGGGCCCGAGTATTGCAACGCATTCGAGGAAGCGGCAGATGGAGCCACTAGCCCGCCTTTTCCCCTTAGAGCAACAAGGAGGCAGCTTCCCGGGCAGCTATCTGGGGTCCTTAGGCGCTTTACCTTGCTTTGTATTGAGACTTCCTGCACGGCTCTAATTTCTCGGCGAGGCGCGCTGGGAATCGAGTAGCTTGAAGCTGAGCATGCACCACCCGTCTCGGGCATACGATAGTCCTTGGCACGCTCATTTCTGCGGCTGCTTTGAGGGGAGGCGTCCCGGATAAGCCCCTGGCAGAAGGAGCGAGGGCAGCACTTTCCCTTCCGCCCGCCTGCCTTGGCAGAGCAATGAGTGCTGCGCTCGAGCGAGAGCTCGACACTGTCTCCGGAGCTTAATCGCTGGCTACTCGCCCCGCGGATATGACCGGCCCTCTCCCGAGCAGGTGAGGGGGAGAAGCACGACCAGCGGGGTTATGGAGCTGCACGAGGTCATCGAAAAGGGCTCGAATGGCGGGGGCGCCGCTGCTGCCGCCGCCTCCTCCGTTGGCTCCAGTTCGCCGTCCACCGCTAGTTCGGAGACGTCCGTGTGCCCGGAGCCGGACAAGATCTCCACGCTGGGACGAAGGCACAGCAAAAAGAGGTTTGGGCTCAAGATCTTTGGGCGCAGGTGAGCGAGACCCACGGTTTTGAAGTGTGCGCGTGTGAAAGAGTAATGGGGTAGGAGGGGTCGTGGCGCACACATGCATGCTTCTTCACCACACACCAAATCACAAAAATATGTTCAGGTGGTGGAATAAAATGGTTTGCCTAGTTTGTGGCTCTGTGTGTTGTGCAAAACTTACTATCTTTGAGTAGCGGGGATACCGGTTGTTGAGACGCGCTGGTTTTCCAATCTGAGGCAGGTGAAGAAGCTCAATTGACAACGCATGGGTTACCTCGATGTACCCCAAAACTCGCATACAGACACAGGCTTATACTTAGTTAGATATGAAATAGGGATTTTTGTCTGTGCTATGTTTTTGAATGTAATTAATAGGTATCACCAGTCGTGTAAATAAGGTAATAGGGTCAGCTTCAGCTTGAGAGAAAGAGCACTTTTATCTTTGGTGTAAAAACAAACAAACAAACAAAAAAAACCCTAATCCTGTGTCATTCAGGAATGTAAAATTTTGATTGTCGGTTGTAGTGATGAGAATGTCATTCTTCCTTTTCCTCCTTCCCCTCCCATTTCTTTTTGTTTCATTGGACTGAGTTTCTGATCTCAATAAATAATGCTGTTTTTCTTTTGGTAGGAATATGGGGTGGGTGTTTTTGTAATTAATTAATAGCTTTCAGTGCGATTCAGGATCTGCCTCTCCTTTCCCATACCCTATTTACTCACCTTCCTCTTTACCCAATTTATTGTTGAATTAAGATCTGTTTATAAATACAGATTACACAGTTCCACAACCTGAGGGCCCTCTGATAGATTGATCAGCAATTCCCATCATTTACGTTCATCATGGAAAATATAAATTGGAGATGACTGAATAATCCAATAACAAAGAACAAATTCTAGAATGAAATGTAGTGCTTAATTTGGAAATGGTGAATTAGGTGTGCGTCTGTTTCTCTCTGTAGCACAAGGAAATATAGCAGTGTCCAGATATATTACTGAGGTTTTTGTATTTTGTTTGTGCTGTCCTTTGACCAGGCTGTTGCATACCTTTCAACATTATAATCAGACATTTGGTATGTAATCTTATGGTAGCTTCTTGGAGTTCTGTGCCACACATTTAATATTATGTGTGGCATTTAATATTAATATTGCTTTGCTTTATACGGAGAGATTCTAATTTTTGAGGGAATTCATAATTCTTCAGTTTGAAATATTATCTTGGTCTTGGATCAAAATAAATGAAGTTGAATTTTTTTGGCTTTTCGGCCAGTAGTGGCAGTGTGTTGAATTTTTTTAAAACCAAAACATTGTGGTTTGTTAGCTACAGTAATTATATAAACTTTGTCACAGAAGGGAACTAAAGTACTCTTTCATTGATAGCATTTTTGCAAATACTGACAAGTACAGTGATAGCTGAAAATGAAAAGAAGTTTTATGAAAGATCAGCTGCACTAATCCAAATGTTATGGAAATGACATTTTTTATTTATATAAAGAACCAGTACTTAATGTAATAGAAATGTGTGTTGCCAAAGTTTATATTGTAATTATTGTTATAATTTATATAATATAATTAATTTGTGTATTCTATCACGCAGTGCATATATATTTGGAATTATGGAAGAAGTCATAGTAGGAAGTAGCTTTCCATTTTACAGAAAGGGACTCCAGAAGCTTAGAACATTTGGTGAACTCAGAACACATATGGGCTAGATTAAGAAAGTGAGCCAAGCTTTTTAGGACAGAATATACAGATGGGAACCAATATAAAATTCAAGCAAAGCCAGTGAGAAGGGTACAAGAATGTATTTGTGTGACACATACACAAGGCCTGCACAATTTGTTGAGGGGAAGAGGCCGTATAGATTTTAAAAATCTATATGAGTAGCAAAGAGACACATTGGAGTGCTGATCAGTAGTTAGCGGAGTAGAGGAAGCACTAGAACTGAGAGTGGCAGCAAGGCTTGGAGGTGCTTGACTGTGTATATTGGGGTGGTGGCAGCGGCTTATTTTTAAAAAGTCACCAAGTTTTTATTCAGGCCTGACATAACAACAGCAACACATGCACAGAAGCACGAAAATGTGGAAGAGTTGGCGTTACAACTTGGTCCCCGCTCTTTTAGAGTTCCCCACTCTTTCATTTGGCAAAAATCGATCCCCACTCTTTCATTTGGCAAAAGTTACCATTACGTTTAGGGCTTCCATCTACAATTCCAAACATAGGTAATGTACAGGATGTCTAAAAATAATTTCATTTCCAATCCAGAGACTGGAACTAAACAAATTAGCTAACAGGGCTCACTTAACATGCTAGCCTCAAAGCCTTAACAGAAGACTATGGGCAGGAAAGTTTTCTGTCTCTGTTAAAATTGAAGATCTGGACTGAACTCACTCAAATTGTCCTTGTCCTCTCTTGTGCATGTAAATTAGAGGCATGCATATGTGTACACTTTTATAGAATTTTCCTTGCCCAGTATGACTCCAACTAAAGGCACATTTGTGCAAAATAAATCAGTACTAGATAGAAGAGAAATAAGAGCTCGCATTGTTCCCAACAGTCAATTTACGATACTGTAAAAGTATAAGGATGGAGAGATAAGTAGGTCTCAGGTGGGTAGAATGTGGTGCTAGTTCTCCCACCAATGATCTTTTAAAAAGGAAATGCTGCATGAATTACAGTTCTCTGTTCCAAAAGAAGCCAATGTTTTGTAATTTCTGAGAGCTTTACTAGGTAATCAATTGTCCAAACCTAGCTAGGTGCTATTTGTTCCAGTCATTTTTTTTAAAAGAGAGAATGCCATTTTTAAAATAGGCAAGGTATGGCAGACTTGATTCTTTGGCTTATGCTAAAGGTATTTCTACTCAAATAGAAATATGTGACAATGATAAACAATTATTTTTGTATTAAATACTGTTACAAAACTTGCTTAGTCTAAACTTTAGAAACATTCTGAGGGTGTGAATCTGGTTCATCTGCCCCTGAGCTCACTCTTCATTCTCATTCAGAGCCCATTTAGTAAATTTAGGAAATAGCTTTAGTTGTAGAAATGGATTGAGGATTAGGCAATTGGGTGGGTAAAGACTATAATACATTTTTTCTAGCATAGCATAAATTCAGTGTAAGTAGACGACGTGAGAAACATAGTAAGCATAACTTGTCAAATCTAGTAGAACCAGTCCTATGCTGATGGTGGAGAATAGTTAGGAGAATTTAAAATCCTAAGAGGTCTTTCATTTTCCGTCACCAATTCTTAAAGATACTTTTCCTTCCTATCCCAGCAGTTGATTTGCTAGTCTTATAGGGACTAAGAATAACCAGGTCACCCATATTGATTCAGATAAAAAAAGAGACCTTGATGAATCATTTCTGACTGGGACTGGCACTGCTCTGGTGTTCACATTACAGCCTGTATGTCCTAGTAGTATTGCCTGTTAAGATAATGAACAGAGAAAATTTTCCTTTATGATCCTTTCTGGTATAATTAGCACAAGGCTAATTAGGTCTTCTGTTCCTAAAGTTTGAATTGTGCCAAGGTTTAAAGCCAATTACACTTTCTTATTTGAGAAAGCTGGTACTTGATGAAGAGAACTTTGATATTGAAGACTGTTACAATTTTTATTAAATGGAACGGAAAACATTAGTTTTGGTTTAGTGTAAAAGTGAAGAAATTGGAATGGAAGATTGACTGGTTGCTGTTTTCTGTAGCTGAAAAAGGGTTTGGATGTCCATCTTGCATATATCCCTTGCATGCCACATTCACACCAGAGTCTATAGCCTGTAGCCACACCCAACTATTTCTAGGGGCAAATGGCTGGTTCTTGCCTTAATGTTCCACCTATTAATAAAAGATAGGAGAATATGTGAACACTGTGTAAGAGTTAGGTTGTGAATAGTTGCAGACTTTAATTGCTGCTAGAATCAATTAATCAATTTTTGTCTCGCTACTTTATTAACCAAATATAAGTTACTTCATTCATACAGGAAAAACTCTCTTCTTTTGCTTCTTAGGAGGATGATTATGTAACAGAATTATAGGTTTTTGTCCTTTCTCCCATCCTCACCCTGCCATACTCTGCAATATATAACAGTTGCAAATAACCATCTATTACAAAGGTATCTAATGAGTATCCCCCAATTAATAGTACATGAACTAAACATAGGTAGTCCTTGGTTAACAGTGGTAATTGGGACTGGAATTTCCATCAGTAAGCAATGCAACTGTAAACTGTAATCCCACCTAGTGGTTAGATGAGGGTCCATCCTGATCCAAGCCATTCCCATCTTGGCCCACCCCAATCGAAAACATTCCCTGTTCCCAGTCTTGAACTTTGGTAAGGTAAGGGGCTGCTTCCTCTTCAATTCCTCCGACTCATCTGTGTCTCCCAACTTCCCAATCCCATCTTTGCCCTTCTGGTCATTCTGCTTTCTATCACCTCTGCTTGTCCTACCAGCCCTGTCCCCCAGCTTTGCCATTGTTTTCCACCCATTGCTGACAAAGCACGCCTAGCATGGTCCTTCATGAAGTTGGTCATCCTAGACTTTTTTCCTCAGGCCACATGTGCCCTTATCTTTTTTTATGTAAATTTTGTGCTGTTTTAATGTTTGCCACCCTGAGTCCTTAGGGAGAAGGGCGGCGTACAAGTCGAATAATAATAATAATAATAATAATAATAATAATAATAATAATTATTATTATTATTATTATTATTATTATCTAAACCATGTATGGCCTTCTGGCTAAAGTTTGAAGCCTTCCAAAGCCTCATGAGAAGGCCTCACCGCAATTTGGATTGACGGGAGCTTAGTGCAGGGTGGTCAAAAAGGCAGAGATGGGAATAGACAAGCAAGTAGGAAGATTGGGTGTGAGTGGACTGCCAAGTGTCTGAATTTTGATCATGTGACCAAAGGGGTGTTATAGCAACGGTTATAACAAATTGTCCTAAAAGAATATGAGAAATGCTCTTATCCTAAGATATTGTGGAAATCCTTTGTAGCTTCTTTAAAAGATGACCTGCAAATATATCTGATAAACTGGGGTTAAGACAAATGTGGAACAGGCTGTTTTAATCATTTGTCTCTGGTTTTATCCTTCAATCTCACAACAGAAGCAAAATTTTCAGGCCTTGGAGGATCTTTGTGCACATTCTATTTCACAACGACTAGGATTGTGAGACTGATCCCAAGGTCACTTCTGTTCCCCTTGATGTACATTTCTGCAGCTGAGATAGGCTATTTGGAAAGCTGAAGACTGTGGATTGCAAACTTTTGAGATGGTGTTAGCCTAAAGGACTGAAAAGAGAATTCATGCTTTACACCCTGACACCTGAGGTGGTGACAAAACAGTGGACTGAAGACTGGAGATAAAGTATTTCAGCATCTCAAAATGGACAAACCAGATTCATATGTAGCTCCTTATCCACTATGAATTTGGAGACAACACTTTTGTTTCTCACTTCATCTGCATAGGTGACAAAGTGAGAATACAAAATAAGAGTGTAAATGGCTTGAGAGAAATGTGGAAAAACAAGAATTCTAGGTGAAAAGGATTATGGCTAATCAACCAGTAAGGACAAAATCTTTTATCTTTTTGGCCTTTTAGCTAAGGATACCCTAATGAAGAGATGGGTATTGTTTCCTGTGACTATCCTTTTCACCTTATACTTTCCAATCTGGCATTCATATAAAAAAGAACCTTTGTATTATTCATTCCAGCAGATACTGTGGAGGTGAATGTATTTTTTGTTTATTAATAGTTGCAAAATTCAATCCATCTTAAAATTCTTCAGCAAGTAGCATTCAGCTAGGATGTTTCTGGCAGCGCACATGGAAAGCAAACCTAAGGTATTCTAAGATCATTGTGGTGTTGCTGCTTTAATTTCAGTACCATTTCACTATACTGACAGAAGACCTCAGTGTGGGAAGCTATTGCTGTAGATTAGAAGTGAGTTGTAATTTCAGCCTTGAGGGTTGTAATTAGAACCCAGAAAACAGTGCCCTGGTATCTGATTAGCCTGTCAACGATATATTATGGCAAATGACTGGGCTTGAATAAAAGTCATGATGGCTGTTGGCCAACTTCGATATATAACCGTATTAGCAGATATTTAAAGGAAGACTGTGGTGAACTTGCCGTTGTGACATATGAAAACATTAAAAATGCAGTAGTATAAATATATTTGTGGGCGGCTGAGGCAAGGAGTTTTCAGTGGATTGTGGTATTTGGTTAATTTGCTTTTTCATTGGCCCTAGAGTTCCTTGGTTACATATAGAGTAGGCCCTAAAAAATCCAAAGGTTCTTGTGAAAGATGCGGATGTATGTGTGATGTTCGGAAAGGGTACATGTGCACATTGCCTTTATTCTGTATTGCCCTAGATTATATGATTATATGATTAAAGCTCATAAAAGTATTTAGTAGAAAAAAAGCATAATAAGGTTTAGAGTGCAGTACTACAGGCTACTTCTGCCGCCTGCTGGCTCCCTACAATTTGACAGTTCAAATCTCACCAGGCTCAAGGTTGACTCAGCCTTCCATCCTTCCAAGGTGGGTAAAATGAGGACCCAAATTGTTGGGGCAATATGCTGACTCTGTAAACTGCTTAGAGAGGGCTGTAAAGCGCTCTGAGTGCTATTGCCATTACCTGTAATGAAGGAATAGTGATTCTTTAATCAAACAGCTGGGTGATTCAATCTTGTTATATTTTCTTCCTAGGAAAGATTATGTGTGGTGCAACCCCAACTCATATGAATAAAATGTCTCCAGGAACTATTAAAAACTGCATTTGGAAGATTTACTCTTGCATTATGCCACATAACTTTTTTGTCTTTGGCCTTGTGTTTGAAATGTCTCTTTGGTCTTAGAGGAAAGATGGTTTAGCCTCTTTATCTCCCATTTTCCTTTAGAGTAACCTTTCTGAAACTTCATCCAGACCTATTGTACTATTTGCGTGTTGCTGTCTAATGAACTTATTAGCAACTAAATTTGGTGAGAGGGGATCTCTCACCTAAATTTATGTGGAATGTGAGACAAGAACTCATGGTTTCCTGATTTGGTGCCTTAACCAAGACACCAAACTGGCTCTTTTTTCTGCATTACTGTAAATTTACTAAGAGTTACATGCGTCATCTCTCCCCTTCCTCCCTCCCCCTTTGTGGAGCTATTTACTTGTCAGGATAATTATTAATTTTCATACCCTGATAGTAACTCAGAGAAGTACAAGCTGCATTCAGAGTAGTACACATTTGCTCTTTTTATTTCATTTTAATCCTTTGAATCAAGGAAAATTAAAGTCATTCCAACCTACTTTGTGACTCTTTGTCAGGATCTGAGCTAGAAAATGGAAGCCAATGGTTTCTGTTTCCCAATCTATACAGTGGGAGTCATCATTCATCACTTCCTTCTCTTGGAATGTTGCTTCCAATAGAATGCTATGCTGGATATAATGTCCTTATAAATATTGGAGTCTTTTCAGAAAGGGAATATTTAGAGAAGAGCAATATACTATTGCATTTTATTTTAATTTATTTTTATAAAGTGAACATTTGCTGTTAATAAATCAGACAAATGTGAAGTAACTTGTTTCAGCAAGTTATATATGGTTCTCAGAAGATTTATTTGATTAAAATGCAATTTATCAATTAAGATTTTTTAATGTAGGGGTGAGTCCCTTGTGATCTTCAGTCTAATTTCAAACTCTGCAAAAGATGAGTTCAGCTCTCTGGTGAGACAAAGAGAACAGGATGTGTGAGAGAGAAGAGATGCCAGTCCTCCCACTTGGTTTGCTATCTAAAGAGTTCCAAAATAAGAAACTGTTGTAGATGTTAATAACATGATCCATATCAGAAATTCAGTTAGAATATGCTGCACTATGTTCCATTTATGTACTTAATAAATTTCTTACAGCAAATTTGCTTTTGGAATAGATAGGTAGCATTCAGATTAAATTCCTTGGAGGCCCTATTGGAATTAACAAGTGCTAAATTAATTCTTATGACTGTGCCATTGATTTGAATTGTTTTATTATAAATGTAGCTTAAGCAAAGATGGTTAAGGTACCTTTGCTTTTTGTGGTTCTAGACCAGGGATGTCAAACTCACGTCGTCATGGCAGCATCACGTGACGTATCAGGACTTCTTTCTCCTTTGCTAAACCGGGCGTGGGCATGGCCGGCGTGTGACGCATCTGGCCTATGGGCTGGGAGTTTGACAGCCCTGTTCTAGACATGTCCTTCAAGAATGAGGAAAAAAGAACAACTTGTAGTCCCTAGTCACTCAAAAGGAAATACTGCATTTTAATCTTAAATAAATAACGTATCTTTGAAATACAGCACAAATAACAAGCCAAACTTCCAACTCCTTATTCCCTGCCCCTCCAAGGACTAGATAGAGCCTTTCACACAAAATGACAACAACTGTTTCTTCGGAGGGGCTGTGTTTCTCGTCCAAAAATGTTGCTTGCCTTTCTTTTAACAGATCGGTCATTTAGCATCCCTCCTCCCGCAAATCTCTGGAACCAATTTCAGTGGTTTTATTGCAGGGCTGTGTGCCATGCCCTTCTGTGTTTCTGAATGGTAATCTTTTCATCAGGATCACTATTGTCTGGATGATGGCTGTTCTTACTTGAGATGAGCAGCCTAGATGCAGCACCTGGAGGCTTCATTGATGTGGTAAACGTAGCAGCTACCGTATCTGTGTGTACTTGCTACAAATACTATGATTTGATGTATATAGGGGGAAAATTAATTATGCTGTTTCATATATGGGGGTGAGAATGGTAGAAGCTGTGAGTGAATGCCATAAAAGGAGAGTGTTAGAGAGTTATCATATGCAAATAGCTTACATCTGCATTTCAGAGTTGCTATTCAAAGATTAAATATGTAGGAGTTACATTTCCCATGTCTTTATTGTATTTTCACTAGTAACACTTGAACATTCATTGTCATGCGCTTCCCTGCATTATCTTTATTTTGTTTTTCTGTTTTAAGGTCCAGTTGTGTCTTATTCTGGCCTAGGTACTATTTTATACGTTGCTTTTACTTTTTTAAATTATTGGTTATTACTGTGTTTTAGTAATATCCTAAACACTAATCTCATTTAGTAAAGGATAGGAAGAAGAAAGGATAGAAAATAGTTGTAATGAAGATGGATGTTCGCTTGAGGATTGATGCACTTTTATTTAAACTAATATCCAGGATTAAATGCCAAGTGTAAAAGATCAGGCTAGAAACCAGGAGACAGTGAGTTATAGTCCCACCTTAGGCCCAAAACCAGCTGTATGATCTTGAATTCTCTTTCTCTGAGCCCTAGAAAGCAGGCAGTGGCAAGCTATTTCTTAAGTCTTGCCAAGAAAACTGCAAGGGTTTGTATAGGCCCCAGGTATTAAAACAGGGGGAGGAAGAAGTGGAAAAAGAAAAAAAATGAGAAAAGAGTAAGTCTGCGTGGGCAGGGTATGCAAATGAGGAAGATGTATTTAAAATAACAAAATTGATCTCTCTTTCATTTTCATGTTCGTTTACTGTATATGGGCAACTGGGTTGGTAGGCACTACTGCATCTTATGAGGCAGCCTTGGGGAATTTCCAATGGAATTATCTGTCAATTCAGTAATTCCACTTTTCAGGTTGAGTTGAATTGAATTACTAAGGTAGAATATACAATAAACCTGTTTGCTTGTCAGCAAATATCTCCAATACCCACAGTTGGGAAATGTAACTACTCTTTTATTTTGTACTCTTCTACATTTTTCTAACTTGCTTATCTTTATGAGCAAAGCAATGACATGCAAGTTAACTTGATTTCCAGTGGTTATCTACAGAAGTCTTTATAAACATTCATCATTCAAAGCACAGGCTACATCTCAACCTCCCACAAATGACCGAGAGTCCACCGTAGTATATGTATGGAATTAACTGTGGCCAGCCTTGATTAGGCAACATTTAATTGATACGTGAAAGTGACAGGTTTTGGTTATAAGACAATTTTGTGGCAGTATGTATAAGAATAATACACAGCCAAAATTCTTAAATTATATTTAGAAACTGATCTGGCATTACAACCGTATCCTTTTAGTCATAAGACAGCAAGAGTAGTCAGTCTACTGCTAAGATGCTGGACTAGAGATGAGGAGACACCTGTCTTCATTATGGAAGCCAATTCTTTGGACCAGTCGTTCTATCCTAGCCCTAGACTGGAACATTGGAAAACAAATCTATCTACCAATCTGCCCTGGACCAGCATGGTAGGTTATGATCCATAACCTTCACTGAAGAATTCTTCATCTTGCAGTGGGTTGATTTAGGCTAATAATAATGACACCAATAATGATTACTACTTTATGTTTAATTATGATTGGAGCAAAACCCTAACAGTAAGTAGGCAAGCTAGTAATAAAAGCAGATTATTTTAGTGTATCTACTGAAGTTTAAGTTTGTGTGGGAATTCAGTTAGGTTTAAATTTTACCTTGCCTGATTTATCCTTTCACCTAAATCTGCCACTCAACCGACATAATCACAAATTTAGATACCGTACATTAAATAACTCCCCCCCTTCAACAATATTTAAAATTTAAAAAATCATGCAATATTAACAAAAAAATTATAAACTGACATATTAAGGGACATGCAGCCAGTACTTACTATTTGTATCATCTTAACCCAATTTGCACAGGGGAAAAGACATGTTTGTAAAGTTTTCTTGAATGCTAACAGGGTCAGGGCCATCCAAATATTTGAGTAGGGTAGGGATTCTTCCAATGACCAAGTTCAACAACTGAAAAGGCATGCTTCCTAGGTCCAATCAGATGAGATAACTTCAAAGAGGATCCTGTGAGAATGTGTGGGATGGAGACAGGTTGTGCCACAAATAATATGTAGATGGTAATCAATACCTAGAATTACACTCAGAAGCCTATTGGGAGCCAGTCACAGGTGATGGTGTTACTAAGGTGCTCCTATCATCACAACCTTATGTTGTAGTAGTCCAATCAGAGGGTGACTGGGGTGCAAGTGAAGCGTCCTGGTGGTGCAGTGGTTAGAAAGCAGTATTTCAGGCAAACTTTTCCCACAGCATGAAGTTTAATCCTGATGGGGCTCAAGGCTGACTCCAGCTTTCCAGCCTTCTGAGGCGGTAAAATGAGGACCTAGATTGTTGGGGACAATATGTTGATATTATTGTAAACCACTCAGATAGTGCTATAAGCACTGTGGACAGTATATAAGTTTAAGGGCTATTCCTAAATGATTCCTGACCCTGGGATGGATTGTGCAAAGGTCCTTCTGGTCACAGCTACCACCTGCTCCTCAAGCAGTAAATGAAAGCAGGAGACACCCTCCCCACCAATTGTTTACCAGTTCTGAAGGTGGGGGTTTACAACCATCTTCAAAACCAGTTGTGGAGAATCTCCACTTCCAGTTTCAGCAGTGCATCAAACCCACAGCCGTGAAGTATTGCTAAAATTGATTTGTAAACCTGTTCTTCCCCATTCAGGCCTCCAGACACTAGGAAAGAACCTTGACCACATAACCTGGTTGGCTTGGGACAGAGATACATAACTCTGTATATCATCAGCACTTCACCCTGTGCTGGTTAATGACTTTACCTACTGGTTTCAAATAGATATTAAGCAAAATCAGGAGCAGAGTAGTGCCCTGAGATACTATGCAAAGCAGTGGTGGGATTTTTTTACTACCGGTTCTGTGGGGGTGGCAGGGGAAGGATACTGCAAAATCTCCATTCCCTCCCCACCCCACTAACCTGCTTTCCACTCCTTTCTCCTGGCAGGGCAACCAAAGAAGACCCAGCCAATCAGCTGGGACTCAGGAGGCAGAGAATAGATGGGGGCGGGGCCAGTCAGAGGTGGTATTCCGAACTACTCAAAATTTCTGCTACCGGTTCTCCAGAACTGGTCAGAACCTGCTGAATACCACCTCTGATGCAAAGGCACAGGGAGTAGAACCCTGACGCATCTCCAAAGTAGGGATTTAGGTGTCTTTCCTTATTAACAGTGCTTTTTCCCCAACGAATGGGTGTTGTAGATAGAGCTGCTGCATCTGAAAATAGTGGATGAAAATATGCCCAGAGTCACTGAGAGTTGGGTGGCATAAAATTTAATAAATTATTATTTTGGTTTGTCACAATCAATGTTTATACTGGACCTGACATTTTTATCTGCTTACCGTGTTCTTCCCAATGGCAGGCGTTGTTTGCTGGTATTAAAGGTGTTCTTGCAAGATGTAAGTTGTTCCAAGTAAAGCTGCCTTTTGCAATTGACTGATGGTGATTTTGTCAATGCTGATGGTGTTCAAGTGGTGCTCCCGTTGTTTTGGGATTGTATCCAAGGCATCTATTACTGTTGGTACGACAGATGGGCCTCAACTTATGACCAAAATTGAGCCCAGAATTTCTGTTGTTAAGTGAGACATTTGTTAAGTGAGTTTTGCCTCATTTTACGACTTTTCTTATCACAGTTGTTAAGTGAATCACTGCAGTTGTTAAGTTAGGAACACAGTTGTTAAGTGAATCTGGTTCCCCCATTGATTTTGCTTATCAGAAGCTAACAGAAGCCGATCATATGGTCCCAAGGCATTGCAACCATCATAAATACAAGTCAGTTGCCAAGTGTCCGAATTTTGGTCACGTAGCCACAGGGATGCTGCAATGGTTGTAATTGTGGAAAACGGTCATAAAGTCACTTTTTTCAGTGCTGTTGTAACTTGGAACAGTCACTAAATGAACTGCTGTAAGTTGAGGACTACCTGTATCTTTGCTTTCTTTTCTCCTGATCATTCTACTTCTATTTGCATGTCTTTGTATTTTGTGATTTTCTCCAGTTCTTTGTTTTCTATTCTGCTGTCTCCAGGTTCTGCCACATTCACTCCCCAGACATGTTGTCTTCATTATCAGCAGTTAAAGTTATACCTTAAGTCTGGGGTGTTATTGCTGAGCACACTGGGTCGTATCCCAAAAATTGTGCCCTGAGTCTTCAGCATTTGTAATTAAAATAAAAATAAAATGTGGCAGGTGCTTGTCAGTTTGAATTCTAGGCCCCCAGAGTACTTTAGCTTCTTAATTTTTTTTCTTTATTTTGAAATCCCATCAGTTCTTGCTGGCAGGCAAATGGTCTTTCTTGCAGGTCTTCCAATGCACCTTTGTTGCTACTTTGTTGTGCTGTTGTTTGTAGTCAGTCTACGCAATGCAGCAGCTAACTAGGTGGTCCACTGTTTCTTCAGCTTCTTTGTAGAGGTGGCATTTATTATCTGTTGCTGGCTTCTCAATTCTGGCTTCTTCTGGCTTCGTATGCATTTTTTCTTAAGGCTTCACCTTGTGCAGTCAAAATTAAACCCTCTATGTCTTTCTTCAATTTTCCTGCTCTTATCCATTACTATACTAGGTCTTGTTATCTACTTTGCCTGCTATGTTTTTTAAGTGGCATATGGATATGAAATACTTTGCCTTGTCATGTCTCTTTTGTCTCTTTCATTTGGTCTTTCTTGTGGGAAAAACTTTCCATAGGCTTGAATAAAATTACAAAACCTCTTTGTCTGTGACAGGAAGTCTACAAGGGCTTACTTAACTACACAGGTTGTAATGTTCCACTTCTTCTTATAATTATTTTTTTTAACATTTAATGTTACAGAAACATTTATCCATCCAGTTCTTAGCAAAATCTGTTGTTGCTTGCTAACCAACAAAATAAGTTCCTATATTGTGAACTGTGTGTTTGTATTACTGGTAGTTAAAACATAATTGTACCATGTTACACAATTCTCATTATGTATCAACTCTGTGAGCTACCATGTGTGTATTGCATACTAAACTCAGTGAACGTGGCTGGAGAAAACATTGCATTGGCTTTGATGCACAGGAATTTTATGGATTTACCTGAGAACCATTCCTTAGAATAACTTTTTTTCTTTTAATCAAGATAAAGATAAGAGTCTAAATACACCAATAGAGGTTTTCTGTATGATAACTAAAAAGAATCTTATCAGAATATTTTTAATATTTAATTTTATTAAAAAAACCCTAAATATTGGGATATTTGTGCAGAGCATCAAATTAGGAAAGGAGTCCATGTACCTCTTTATAATTATAAGATGAGTAATATAATAAGTTTTATTGCTATATTAAGAACAGTCTGTTACTGGGCAGTATGAAACTTTATATAAACCCCAGGTAATTCTGATATATGTTGTCTAGATGAGATTCTGGAATATGCATAGAACCAGAGGTGGACTGGTTTGGGCTGGTTCTATAGAACCAATTGTTACGATTCTGCGCAGTTCAGAGAATTGGCAAATGGGTGCCACTGGCTGGCCCCACCATACCCCTCCTTATCTTGGCCATGCACCATCGCTGCCTGCAGTCTGCTTTGCCCGCCCACCAGCCGTTGCTGCCTGCCTTCCGCCGCCTCCCTCCCTCCCTGCCTGTTCTGAATCTGAATCTGATCTGTGATCTCCCTAGGTGAGGGGGGCTCTGCAAGCCCTGATCACCTACATGCCACTGCTGCCTCCAGCTCCAGTTGAGTCCCGACTTCTGGGCCAGCCTGGACCATACCATCACTGCCGCCCTCACCCTTGCCACCACCGCCGCCACAAGCCTCGGTTGAGTCCCGACTCCCGGGCCGGCCTAAGCCGCCATCAACCCTCAGCCATGGCCTAGTTAGTTAGTTGCCCCACCGTCCCTGCCTGGCTTGCTTTGCCGCCAGCACTGCGGCTCCATCCCACACAGCACTCGCAGCCTAAGTAGCTGCCCCGTCCCTGTCCTCCAGCTTGCTCTGCCTTGCCTGCTGGCCTTTCTGGGCAATGCAGGATCGGGCACAATCATCCATTCATGCCCGGTCCCTGGGATTCTGGGAGACTGGCTGGGAAGAACCCTTGTCACGAGTGATGTTGCCGGGTACTTGAAAAGTACTTTGTTGGTTGTGTGCGTGTGTGTGTTTCAGGTGGGTCTCTTAGCTTTAGAAGGAGAGAGGGAAGGAGGAAGGGAAGGGATAGAAAGAGAGAGGAGAGGGGAAAGAGAGAAAGAGAGAGGGAAAGAGAGAAAGAGAAAAGAGAGAGAGAAAGAGAAGGAAGAGACAAGAAAAAAAGAGAACGGAAAGAAAGAAAAAGGGAGAGAGAAAGGAAGAGAAAGGCAGAAAAGGGATAGACAAAGGAAGAGGGGGGAATGGAAGGAAGGGACAGAAAGAAAGAGAAAGAAAGAAGGAAGGAAGGAGAGGGAGGGAGGAGAAAGTGAATGAGCTATATGGATGGATAGATACAGGGAGGGAGGGAGGGAGAGAAAGAAAAAAGGAGAGGAAGGGAGGACACAAACCCTAGCTTCAAAAGACTATTTGAAACAGCACAGCAATCTAGGGCTGGCCTGGAAAGGATCTCAGAGGTCATCTTCTAGTCCAGCCCCCTGCTCTAGCAGGAGATCCTTACCGAATCATAGAATAGCAGGGTTAGAAGGGAGGGAGGGAGGAGAGAGAGAGAGACAGACAGACAGACTGTGTGCGCATGCGCATGGCTGTCAAAACTCCAAAAACAGGTCAAGTAGCTCTGGGGAGGTCAGTTGTAAATTAGAACACTTGCTAAGCAACTGGCCAGTAAGCGAGGACCACTTGTATTTGGTTTGCCAGTCACATGGCCACCAAGCCAGGCCAAGCCGGTCATGTGACCACCAAGCCAGGCCCACAAATTTAGCCACGCCCACAAATTTAGCCACGCCCACAGAACTGCTTGTTTAAAAATGTGAATCTCACCCTGCATAGAACACTGCCAGTACAGAATGAATACAAGGACAGAGGGTAGATACAGAAGCATTGAGGGGAAGGGATTCTGACTGTTTTTAAACCAGGAGCTTTTTAATCCCTGACGAGAGTCATATGTAGTTTATTGCCACAAGAACATTTTGCTCCAATACAGAGAGCTTCCAATGAGTTTCCAGAGCTAGGGTACCAACAATGCCTTCTACAATGTAGTGTTCAGGAAATCAGTTGTTCTTTTTCTGCCCTGGAGACGGAGGTGGGAAAAAGGAAAAGGCAGCTTCCTCTGAAGTCAGAGCTGCTGTAAGTTAGATTCCATCACTTTGACAACAAGCCTATTTTTGTACCTTATAATTATCCGAAGGGAAGTTAGAATAATTGGCTGCAATGCTGATTGAAGGAAATGCATAGTACATGTCTCTTTGGGTTATTACTTAGTAATGCTTCTAATTGTGCAGTTGCAAGTAGTGAGGATAAAATTGCCTTTCGATTTTTGCAGTTATCCTGAAGGTGAGAAGAAGAAAAAAGAAAATTAGTTTCCAAAAGAGAAATTCAGGGACCGGTTTTCATTTGCATTGAAAGGCAATGAAGATATCAAACAATGAAACTTTTACAACCATTAATGATTTGGATGGACGTTGGTTTCTGCAGATCTAAGAACTTCTCTCAGATTCTTAATACAGGAGAAACACACTAGAAACCAGATAAAGCTCTTGTGTGTCTTCAACAGTATTGCATTTCAAGATTTTATCTTTTGTATGAAATTTAAAAAAATAGAATATAGCAATCTTTTCTGACCTGAGTCTTCACATGTAAATCCTGGGTTTCTCAATAGTGATCATACTAATTGAAAATATTGGGAGTTAACCTACAGATATGGTTAGCATATAGGTTAAAGGAGGCTAAGATATGATATATCTGTCCTCATGTCTTCAAAGCAGATGGTATTGTAAGATGTAGGAAGCCCTGGTTCAGCTCTCTGCCGTAAAACTCTTAAGCAGCCTTGAATAAATTAAAATCTCAGCCTAATCTGCAAGCTTATTATCTGGCTTTGAGAACAGGACAAGAATAAAAATGAAATAAATCAAAACACCTGGACTTCTTTTTTTGCCCTACAGTTTCTAAGTTTTGAATTAGCTTTGTATGTCATTTGTTGTTACAAATTAAGACTCTTGCAAGGGAAATAAGAGCTGTGAGAAATCAATGGTGGTTAAAAAAAAGACCCCAAATGAAGTTTTCTTTCTCAATACCAGAAGATGCCAAATGCCATCTGACTCTAGTAGTGATCTGTGAACTGCTGAGGTTTATAGGTATGGTTCATCAATGATCAAATGAAACTCGAGTTAACTCTGCAGACTTGCAAAAAGAGGAAAAAAGGGAAATTCCAGTAATTCTTGCTTGTTCTAAAATGTGGTTACATGGGGTGGAGAACAGTTGAGGAGGGAGGTGTAGAGTGCTTTAATGACACCTGAAACATTTTTTAAATGACTACTTTTAAGAATCTTCTAATTGATACATTATACTTCCAAAAACAATATGATTAAATTGATGGATTGAGAACTGCTTTCTGTGTTCAGAGTTGATTAACAGGTTTCTCTCTGTGTTGTGATGTATTTCAGTCTAAAACCCCACATTTAGATTTTTTAGTAGAATTATATTGGCATTTATATTGCCTGTGATTTAATATTGCTTATTCTTTCTGCAGAGTCTGAAAGGTACCACTTCCTACAAGTAAATATAGCTTAGTTCCCTTCTGAACTAGCATTCAAAGTATTTGAGTGTTAACTGTCAGGAGACACCTATCCACATCTCTATTGTATTATATGTTGCTAATGATAGGCCATATTGATAAGGAGAAAACAATATGAAATTCAGAAAGCACCAAGGAATTCACAATATGATGTTTATAACTAGTGCAGCATCTGTATTCACATGAGGCATGACCTATGAGTCATTTGGGCACCTTATTGACTTGAATAACACTCATGTTCTAGACTGGATAACTCTGGGAAGCAGAGCATGTGCATGATAGTATATTGGGTTTTTTTAATGAAATTGTATATCAAGCTAAATTCTACAGAATTCATCAGTGTAATTTCTTAATTCATCTGTTTGCTTTGTGTAATTTGTTCTGTTCTTTCAAAGATCAGGGACTATATGCATTGTTATGCTATTCTGTGCTTACATTTTTTGTGAAACCTCTAGAATTCATTGATAGAAGTTTTAAGCTTATGAAGCTAAGAGGTCTAAAAATTTTTTTCAAGATTAATGCACCAAAAACACATAACTTTTTAAAAGGAATTTGTAGTGTTTTGTCCTTGCTAGTGACAGTATATGCAGAGGTCATGTTGGAGGAGAAAGGTGGAAAAAAGGGAAACGTTTGTGAGGTGCCTGAAATAATCTTTATTTGTGGACATGCAAAAATAAAAAGGGACTTTTTAGTCTTTAAAAGCAGATTCTAGGATGCTTTGATGCTGTTTAGTCTCGGGTGGAGACAAAGAATGTAGAACCTGCTACACTTAAAATATTTATTGAGCAGAACTATGGGTAAGACACTAGACTTGTTGGCAGTTCGAGACCCAAGCTCCATGTGATGGGGTGAGCTCCCATTCTTGCCCCAGGTCTTGCCAAGACATGGCTTCGAAATCATGCCAATGCAAGTAGATAAATAGGTACCACTTCAGTGGGAAGGTAGCAACATTCCATGAGCCTCAGCATATTGTCTATCAGCTACATGACCAGGAGAATATCTTTGCACAAAGCTGGCTCCCTCAGCTAGGAAACAGAGATGAACAGACACGACTGGACAGGGGAAACTTTAACTTTTTTATGGGTGGAAGTGTTAAATTTCCTAATAAAGTAGATATTCAAGTTCCTGTGACAGTCATGGCACATATATAATGTGAAAGATAAATTTTTAAAAACTTTGTATTCTGAGAATCCTGCATTTGGAACAGGAATTTAATAAGTATTTGTAGCTGGGACAGAAATAAAAATATTGGGCAAAACAACCATAAGGGGGTACAGAGGGTGACATATTATACACAATTCAATCGTGCAGTAATCATGTTTACAAAGTGTTATAGATATACAAGAGAAAGTGTGAAAGTTGTGATTTATGTTATCCAGAGAAGTAATTGAGCTGTATGTGAATTATAGCTGTATGTGAATTAGGACACAACATCAAACAAACATTTGCCAGCCAGAATATTATTTGACACATTAAAAATGCAAAAGTGTGTTTGTGGGTGCATGCAATTGGGGATTGTTATGCTGTTTTTACATGGTAACATATTTTCTGCAGAATATGAAGATTGCTCAGCATGCCCTTGCTGGGAAGGTTGAGCCAAAAGAAATCATTAGCAGCAGGTATAATCTTAGAGGAGAAATACCATGTATGGGCTTCCTTTTTTAACTCACTGTGTCTCATGTACAGGGGCATAGCTTCTAAGGAGAATGCTATATTTAGCTTTCAGCTATCCTCTTCTGGAGCTCCAATTTCTTTTTGTGTTTGTGTTCCCAGGTGACTGTGCGAGCTATTACTAAACTCTAATTTATGCTTCTTCACTTGGGCTGAAATTGGGAGCTCTGCCCTTCCTAAAGGTTGCTGCTATGAATGTGATCAGATCAGCTTTGGGTGAAAGTCATTGCCTCAAATGGCCATCATGCATGATTTATCTGCCCCTGTTGCTCAACTAAAATTTGATGGACTGGGTCTTTGATCTTGCCCTGTCTATTATGTGCGAATGACCATTTATTTCATGAAAGCCTATACCACTTCTTCTATGTTCCAGCAAGCAAGGCCAGTGATTACTTACTGAACTGTAGTTAAAAACAAAATGGTGGTACCAATACTGTTATCTTTTACACAGTATGTGTAAATAGCCACTATTTGGGCAGATTTAGGAAATCTGATAATGATTTGGAAACAGGACAAAACCACTTCTGTCATTTGACTCACAGAATTCAACAACTTTTCCCTAGTAAAAAGATTGCTTTGTAGAAGTTACCTTTTCTTGAACCACAATTAAACCACAAGTATCCTTCAGATTGCATAGTTTTACAGATAAACCCCCTGACTTCCTTTAGCAACTGTTTGCAGCTACAACAGCACAGAAAAAAGGTGATTTTTAAAATTGATTCTCGCTGATCACTGCAGTGTTCCCGGTAGTCACCTGATCACAATTCAGGCACTTGACAGCAAGCAGGTATTTGTGATGGTTGCAACATCTCAGTCACGTTATTGCTGTTTGCAACCTTCCCAGCTGTCTTTCAACAAGCCAGCAGGAGATTGCAAGTCAAGTCACACAATGTCTCCCTTAATGGCCATGGCAAAAAAAAAGTTGTAAAATTAAGTGTAAAATTAAGTGGTCATGATGTTTCCCTTAATAATCGCACTGCTTAACAATGAATTTTCAAGTCCCAATTGTGGTTGTAAGTTGAGGACTATGTGTATTTATCAAGAAACACCTAGGAAGAACCTCAGCAGACATCATTCCAACTGGCCTATTATGTTGTTCTTTTAGAGGTAATACATTACCTCCCAGATGTAATATATACTTACTAATTATCATTCGTAACCATTATGATACGTATTCCTTGGGAGCTTTAATGTACATTCATAAATTTATGTAAGCTCTTTTAAAGCCAAATAAGATGATACTCATCACTATATCCCTTAATAGCAATTTTATTTTTTGATTATGTGCTCTGTGAAGTTACTTCTATGTATCTATACTAAATGTTCCATTATTAACACTAAACGACCCCTGATTCTAGTATTGTACCTCTTTTTGTACTTGATGCTTCCTAGCATACTTACCTTTCATCATAACAAAGTTAATCTAGTTCTTGATCGCTTTGGCTGCCTATTTCTGTCCATTTTCTAAGCTCACAAATTGGTTGTAATAGGAAAAAATAGAAAGCGTAATAGATCTTTTTATATTTGTTTATATTGAATTTTATTTGCTTTGTAATATATAATCCTTTGGGGGCTTTTTGCCATCCCTTTATTTTAATCTCATTAAATTATCATATCCAATCGTATCCATCTTAATGCTCAACCCCAAACCCATATTATTTGTAAATAAAGTAATAATGCAGTCCTTATTTCAGTTCCTTGGATACCTATTTTTTATAACCTTCAAAAATATACCATTTGCATTTGTGTTTTTTTAATCTGTTATCAATTCATAACAGATTACTGAACTAGTTCCAGAATCTTTGGCAGCACTGAGAGGTATTGTCAAAAATCTTTTGAAAGGCCATGTAAAATTATTATTGGATTGTTTTTGTACACAGGCTTGCTGACCTTTTCATTTAATCCTTGCAAAAGCCATGTGGATTTTTCTTCTGCAGAACTTGTCCATTTTGCTTGATGATTATATTTTATCTAATCATCTGGCTGATTCTCTACTTTTATATATTTAATTTTGTTGGTAGTGCATTTCATTGCATCTTTTGTTTTGTATATTTTTTTATTTCTTCAATTTTGTGTTCCTTTTTGTTGTTTTCTTCATTTGAACAAGTTGTCTGGGTTTTTTTTAAGGAAATGCTTTTTGTGTAAACAATTTCCTGAACTATTGTTAACTCTGCTAGTCATCTCCTGGACTTCTGATATAACTCCTGATCTGTGGTATATTTTCTGGCTGAACTTACATTGTAATGATCTATTAAATGTATTGGAGAAAATTGTTGTTTTCCACATCAGATCCTTTTCTACTAATATTTTTGTACTTGGTATTAAGTTCACTGTTGCCTTCCCTTTAGTCAGTTCTGAGTTCAGTATATTTAAGGCACAATTGTTTAGACTATCTGGGAATCTTATATTTATTTTAACTGGAACTTCCACATATCCAATCTATAAGTGAAGCTGTTGTCCATTTCAAGATCATCCTGAAACTTCTGACTGTCTAGAGTCTGGCATTTGTGGAGGAATTAGTATCTATAAAGAAAATAGTTTAACATGTAGTACTAATGATGTTACCTACTTTGGATAATGAAACATCTGCAAGAAAACAACCAAGCTCCAAGAGCACTAAGGGCCCCTCAGGAATTGGTACATTTTGATATTCATTGGATATTAAACCATTTTTGACACAGAGAAGCATTAATGGATTCTTGTTTATGCTGTCTGTGTATGAGCGTGTATGAGATGTTTTTATCTAACATTGAGTAAATCCCATTAGATCTCTCAATTCTCTCTCAACTGTTATCCCTGCTATGTTTATTTACTTAGTGGATTTATATGGCTACCCATCCCACATAGGTGACTCCTGGCTGCTCCTAATATAAAAATAATAATAAAAACATACAGCAAATGAAAGTATAAAATCCATGGCATCTGGAAAAAGTTACAAATCCACAATCCAGCATTCAGCATAACTAAGCCGTGGGCTCCATTCCACACTCAGAGCCCTAGCTTCAAGCACAGAGCTACGTCTTCAGGGGTGGTCAACAGGGGAGGAATGATATTCCAGGGGTGGGGATGGCATGACAGAAAAGGCTCTTCCTATATTTATAGGAAAATAAATACCATATAGTGAGGGCTATAAATAAATCCCTGTAGTTCTGTGATCCTTTTGTCTTTTTTTTTACACACCAAACTGCTTTCAAACAGGGTTACAATTGCTTATAAATTCTGGATGGCTGCTGTAAATCTAACCATGGTTCTTTGGAATAAAAGGTGCAGTTTAGTTTACTTACTCAAATATTTTTTTTCCATTTCTTGATTATTATTTTTTGTCTTAATGAAGGATTAGGTTTTGAAGTGCACTTTTTGAGGAGGTTTCATTGATAAATATCTCTCATTGTAGAGTGCTTGTCTGAATACACCTGTTATGCAAAAATCATAATTATCCTATCAAAACATGCACAGACATATCACAGGCGTATCTGGTATATGTTTTTAAGCCTTTTAAAATAACTCCATTGTAAACTATTAGTTGAAGTGCAAGTATTTTTGTGTTAAAGCAAATAGAGGTAGAACAAAATCCTGGCTTTACCTAATGGTATAGGACAATATAAAATGTATTTTGTAATAAAGCAGGTTGATGTACTAGGGCGGTGCTTCTTCCTTCTCTACATTATATTGGATTAAAACATGGTTTTCATTATTGAATAAAGAGTTCCCTTCCGAAAGGTTATTAATATCTACCAACTTGTTCTCATTCTACTTCCTGTGATATTTTCAGTCTGGCCAGTGACATGTTCTTATCTTATTACTTGCATTGTGAGACAAAAACCTTTCCTAGGCTTAAGAGCAGTGGAAAATGTTAAATGTAGAGAAATGAACATCCTGCATGGACATCCTGGGCAGAACTCTGTCAATGTGCTCCAACAAGCCCTTGTCTCCTATGGTTGGTAAAAGTAACAAAATACTGTGCTTATTTTGGTTGCATTGCCTAAGCATGCAATACAAGCAAAGAAAACTCCCTTGCTGACTGGAGAATTCTGGGAGTTGAAGTCCACATATCTTAAAGTTGCCAAAATTGAAAAGCACTCTTATAAATATATACCCAGCACAGAGATAGCTTTTTCTCTACATCTTTCTCATGTGTATGCGCGTATATTGGAAATCTGAACCATCATGCAATCCTTATTTGCAGCCGCAGTATATTGTTAAAATGGTTGCACTCTCGTTCTCTCATAAAGAATCAAGTGGAAAAGTTTTTGAGGGACATCCACATGTCCCTTCCAAACTTCAGCTAACGGTGCCCTATAATGCATTTTTAAGGATATGTCTGCATAACGCTGCTTCTGACTGGGCTAATAGGATGGGAAGAACTGGAATCAGCTCATTGCAGCATTTATTGGTTGTTTTCAGTTACAGGCATCTCCCCTGCCTTATCCCTCCAGTTCACTGCTATGACTTCCCTTCATTTTCAATTTGGTTTGTACTGTTAGACTGACATGGCATCAGAAGAGAAGCAGCAACAGCAAGATTGCAGAAAGTGATACATCAAGTCTAAAAATAAATTACATTTTCAAAGGTGACTTGCCTTCCCTTTCTCTGACAATATTGGTGCTACTCTGAATAGCTCCTGCTTGAGATTCAAGGGAACTCCACCCCTTTGGCCTCTCAAAAAGCCATTAAAAACTGGCTTTTCCCACAGGTGCTGGGCTAGGATGGGGTTGAGTCAGGAGGCTAATAGTCTGGTTGATCTGGTGCCTAATGGGAAGGGTGGTTCTGTTTTCGTTTTTAGCAGTTCTTGTGAACTGCCTAGGATCATTATATGGCCTGGGTGGCCATAATTACAACAATCATCATTGGATGATAATTTCATTGCAACCTGTCTGTCAGACCCTTGTAACAACAAATGTGCTAGCTGTGAGGTCACTATAAAGAGTGCCTTGGTCTACCTGGTGTGACGCAAGTCACTAGAGATGGTGGTAGAAGCTTTTTGTGTCATTGAGTATTTTCCTGCATGATTCTGACAAGAAGGTTGTGCCAATATTGCTGGAGCAATTTAAAGATTTAAAGCAATTTAAATATTTAAAGGTTCTGACTTGCTGTGTTAGAGCTCTGTCAAAACTTGCCTCTAGAACAATTTTATGAAATTTCCCTGAAATTTCAGGGAAATCCAGTAATTGCTGCTGCTTAATTTGTCTCTCATTAATCTGTTAGGACAGTACTACGACTTTCTGTAAAAGGCAGAGACTGGTTATGTAGTCTGTTAGTATCACCTGTTGTTAATATAGTTTGGTGAGTCTTTTTAGTATGTCTATAATTACTGAGCATGTAATTTTTTTGTTTTCCCTATTTATCATCTGTATTTTCTGGCTGATATGGGAAATATCACCTTGCAGAACATGCTATTTCAAGTGATTTTACTATCCAGTTTGCTCTGGAACAGATACCTTATTTTCAGGTGTGGAATATCTTTTTAAAAACCACATTCTGCATCTGTTTTGAGGGATCCTTCCTGTTTATTGAATGGCTTTCATTGCCATATCCTTTAGGAGCTGTCTTCCTAAACAGTAGAGGCAAATTTCTGCTTCATCCAAAGTAACTAAAGCAATCATCGGGATCAAAGACCATTGCTAAAGCAGACATGTGTTAAATTCCCATATAACCGGGCATTCCAGTTTTAAAATTGTGTTTGTATTCATATCTGCACTCTCTTGCTGCAGACTTTTTAAAATCCTTTCTATATGCCCTATGGACAATGCTGCCATTGCTAATGGTCACTGATGAGCTGTAAATGCACTTCTTTTAAAGCTATTCCTGGCAGTGCCAGCTAATGGCAAACTTTAGTCATAATATAAATATGGCCACAAACCTGGCTGAGTACAGTCTGATAAATGATATGCTGAGGCCTTTTCCAGAGCACAAAGTGTTCGAATCTAGAGAGCCTCCCCCCTTTTCCTCCCCAGAATTTCTTCCAGTGAGATTGTTCAGAGGTTCAAATAGTATGAGTCTGCATCTTCTGCCTGCCTGTCATTAGTAAGCATTTTAGCCAAAGAGGATATACCGGACATCTGGCTTCCATTTTCTGTGCTATTACAGGTAGCCCTCAACTTACGACAACAACTGTGCCCAACATTTCTGTTGCTAAGTGAGACATTTGTTAAGCGAGTTTTGCCCCATTTTACCACCTTTCTTGCCATAGTTGTTATGTGAATCACTGCAGTTGTTAACTTAGTAACACAGTTGCTAAGTAATTTGGCTTCCACATTGACTTTGCTTGCCAGAAGATCACAAAAGATGATCACATGACCTCAGGACATGGCAACCGTCATAAATATGAGTCAGTAGCCAGGCATCTGAATTTTGATAATGTGACCATGGGAATGCTGTAATTGTGGAAAGTATGAAAAACTGTCATAAGTCATTATTTTCAATGTCGTAACTTTGAACAGTCATTAAATATACTGTTGTAAGTTAAGGAGTACTTGCACTTACAGAAAGGAAAAACATATGCAATTTGAATGTATTTTTATTTTGCTGTGGGTTATTTTGCATTTCTTTTGCATCTTTTGATTGATTGTACAAGTTTCGGTAATGTAATTGCTTTCCATAGTTTTGTTTAAAGCAAGTGAGAGCTATTCCCTTTTTTCAACACATGCAGTTTTCCCCTGTGCTTTCCTTTTTTTCTTCTTATACAGTTTTTTTTTCTTTAAGAACATGCTATCAAGAAACATCTAGCTCAAGTTTTTCCTATTCAATTTCACATTGTGATGAATATTTGAGGCTCAATTTGCATAGGTGTATGATATATAAATCAAAGTCTGACTTATTTTACTTTATTTTCTTCAGCAAATAACTTATTCGGGGATTTCTAGTTGTAAAATGTTCTGTAGCGCAGTTAAGCTAAGGAAGATGAATGCATTCATCTTAGGTGCAGTTTAATTTTAACGTTGTTGGATTAATTTCCAAGACGAGATGCATATGCAGGCTTCTTGTATATATGTGTACAAAAATGGAGCTGCCTACTTGCAAAGTGGTTCAGAATGAATGCATCTGCTGAAGATGTACGTTTTCATTTTACAGTAATGGTTCTGGTCATATGCTGCAAAATAAAACAGACAGTGTCAGTGAATCATCAAATATCAGAGGTAACGTGAAACAGATTTAAAAGTATAGTACTGCAGTTTAGTACTCTGAACAGCTCAATTCCATACTCTTATCTCTTTCACCTTGTTCATGTTTTGTCTCAAGATTCTAAATTATTTGGAAGTAAGATGAAATACGAAGAAGAAACATCTGTTTATTTAATGTACATCACTATGAATAAACAGATTCTTTAGTACAGTATGACTGGGCTATTGATCTACCTATTGTCATTAAACTTTTACTGCTGACAAAGTCTTCTACATACTCGATGTTTTCCAATCCAAAATCTATTGTGGACCTACATTATTCACAGTTGTTCTAGAAAAAACAGGTGGAATATAATTGAGTCTTTCCCAAAGAAAAGCTACTGCCACCAGTTGTGTGTATATCCCAGCTGTTGTGAATCAGCTCCATGCGAACACATTCCAGAAAGAAGTGATCTTTGAAAGAGGCTATAAAACTTTCAGATATTTTTTAAATTATTTTTGCAGAAAATCAACTGTCCTTGATGACTCTTGGGGATGAAATGCTGCTTTTCTCCCCACTAGAGCAGAGGTGGGGAACCATGGCCCCTTTATGACTTGTGGACAGCAACTTCATAGCTGGCTCAGGAATTCTGGGAGTTGAAGTCCATAAGTCATAAAAGAGCCACCCCTGCATTAGAGGAAGTATAATTTCACATGTCCTTCTCCCCCCTGAAAAATCTGTCAAGCGTACATAGCCTACATACATTTCTTTACCACAAATTGTTCTTATGTAAATTTGCAGAAGAATTCTTATGAAAAATACTTGTAAGAATTATAGGAGTGTATTTTTCAAAATATTTTAAGTATTTTTCAAAATATTTCAGAATATTTTATATATATTAATGTAACCCTGTTGCTTGTATCCTAATGATTTATATTGACTGTTTCCTAGTATGATTTGATTGCTTATTGTACCCTATGACTATTATTAAGTGTTGTATCTAATGATTCTTGACTCTTGACGAATGTATCTTTTCTTTTATGTATACTGAGAACATTTGCACCAAGACAAATTCCTTGTGTGGCCAATCAGCAAAGAATTCTATCTATCTGTCCATCTACAAAACCTTTTTGGGGGTGCAGCCAGAGGTGGTATTCAGCAGGTTCTGACCAGTTCTGGAGAACTGGTAGCGGAAATTTTGAGTAGTTCGGAGAACCAGCAAATACCACCTCTGACTGGAGATTTTACAGTATCAGTCCCCTGCCACACCCACCAAACCACGCCCACGGAACTAACTGGTAGTAAAAAATTTTGAATCCCACCACTGGGTGGAGCCTATTCCTTTGTGCAAAGGATTGTGCAAAAATATTGTTCGATGTTGGATTGCAGCAACTGGAGATACTAAACATAATACAAGGAGCCTTTTAAAGAAGACAATATGACAATATACTAGCCAGAATAAATGAATGTATAGTATAATGCAGGGGTCTTCAAACTTGACAGCTTTAAGACTTGTGGACTTCAACTCCCAGAATTCCTCCTCCAGTCATGTTAGCTCAGGAATTCTGGGAGTTGAAGTCTACAAGTCTTAAACTTGCCAAGTTTGAAGACCCTTGGTAGTGGATCAATGTTTATATTAAAAATTGTAGCAATTCTGATTTTATATAAATTCAGATTTTAATATATGTCTAGTAGAATGTTAAATGATTTGTTTAATGGAAGGCTATAAAATTGCACAATTGTCTCTAAGGGATTTTTTTTTAATTAGATGTGTATCCCAGCTTCGTTCAATAATTCAAAGTACAGATAGACCTTGACTTACGACTTTAATTTAGCCCAGAATTACAGTCGTAAATCGTTCCAGTCATTAAGTGGGTCAACATATGACTAGCCTGATTTTATGATATATTTTTGTGGCAATTGTTAAATTGCCTGATTGTTAAGCAAATGCCTCAGTTATTGTTTGTAATAGCCATTTTTTAAATGAAAACAGGAAGTAAATGCTGTTTTCTGGCAATAAAAGTTGTAAATTGTGAAGTAATAGTTGTAAATTGTGAAGTAATGTAATTGCAGGACCCTGCAAATGGCCACGAATGCAAAATAACAGAGTTAGAAGGGAACTTGGAGATCTTCTAGTCTATCCTGTGCTCAAGCAAGAGACCCTACATCATTACAGATAAACAGCTGTTCAGTCTCTTAAAAACCTCCAGTGATGAAGCACCCACAGCTTCTGGAGGCAAGCCATTTGTTTCTTCTTCTTCTTTCCTCAGATGTTTTGGAGAATAGGTTGACACACATGCCCATGATGGCACCTCAAATATTGGAAGACTTCTTTCATGTCATCCTTAGTCATTCATCAGACTAGACATGCCCAGTTCCTGCCACCATTCTTCATATGCTGTAGCCTCCAATCACCTAATCATCTTTTTTGGTCCGCTCTGTATTCTTTCTTAAGCTCTTCTCTGCATAATCAATATTCTGTGTCAGAATATTGAATTTACTCCTCGGCCCTTGTACCAAATAGTATCTTTTCAATGCACATAACAACAACAGTTTGTGTTTTTAGATCTATGTGAACCCTTGGGTATTTATTACTTAAAAGTATTCAGACTTTAGAAGATTTATTGAAAAGAAAGTGTGGTACGGGTGGGATCCCTCACTCCACACCAGTATTGTGTCTCATCTTTGATAGCTGTGTTATCCACTGCAAATAATTACTTTACTCATATATTGAGGTTGATAGATTATTGTAGTTTAAAGTACTGGAAACCATTACGATAGTCCTGTTTCATAGTTACTTTAAAGAAAGATATCTAAATTATTTTCTTCCTTCCTCACAAAATGAGAAAAGTAAATAAATCCATAGGGACTGTGTTCATGTAACAAGCTTGTTCTGGATTCTGAATTAACTGATTTCCCCAGTTTCTGCAGTACGTTGAAATATTAACTATAAGCTAAGCCACACACACAAAGAAAACTCTACACATTAAAAAAATCTCAGCCAAGGTTATCACTGGTTTGGTTAATGTAACCATTCTGTGTGTGTGAACCTTAATCCAGAATGGTTCTGTATAGAGCATAACTGTTTCCCATCGTCCTGTGCTCTCTCACAGACAGGGCCTCCTTGGGGTTCTGTCAGCCAGACAATGTCGGCTGGCGACCCCTAGGGGTAGGGTCTTCTCTGTGGGAGCACCCACCCTATGGAACCAACTGCCTCTGGAGCTTCGGGTGCCCCTGACCTCCGCTCTTTCCGTCGGGGCCTAAAAACATGGTTATTCCAACTTGCTGACCTGGACTGAGGGGGGGAATGGAAGTTTTAATGATTGTTTTAGTGTTTTGATAGTTAATTGGGTTTCCTATTTAATTTCTTTTTAATTGTCTATTTTGTACTGTTTTTATGGTTGTACGCCACCCTGAGTCCTCAGGGAGATGGGGCGGCTTAGAAATCCAATAAATAAATAAATAATTGGCTATTATTGAGACCATTGCCTCATTACCTTATTTTAAAATTATATATGAAACTATTTGACAGAGTTTATTATCCTTCTTGTTCCATTCTGTTGATTTTGTTTCCTGAGAGATCAAATAGCTCAATTCTGCTCCAGAGTCAGAGGAGACTACAGACACTCAAATCCTTTTTATATCTATCGATTTTTCATCTCATTGAAGATTGTCTTATCTTGGAATCTTTCCTTTGCTAAAGTTTGTTATTTTCTTTTCTTTTTGATTTAATAGAACTTGGTAGTTGACAGTGTGATATATGTGTTAGCTCAATGAGAGAAATACTTCAGCACTCCAGCTGTTTGCTTTCAATGTGGATGGCACCTCCATGGAGAAATTCTCAACCCAGGACTTGTTTTTCAGAGGAATAGAATATATATTCAATTCACCTTCATTTGTGAAATTGAATATCTTTGAAAATTGGTTAATTGGATTTTGAGATGATTCTTTGCAGAGGTAATGAGCAAATGACAGTAAACAAAGTCTTCCTTGCTAGGCCATCTTTTTAACCTGGGGGTTACACTTAAAAATAAAATCACCACTTACCACAGGGAGGCCAGGCAGTGCTAGCATAATACCACAGAAGTGGGTAAAGCACATATTTTACCATCACTGTATTGTTGCTTTAAGTAATGCAGATTGTATGCAAAGGTCTTATGGATCTTATAACAATGATAATAACCATAGTTAATCAACAGAAAAATGTAGGATTACAGCATAATAATGTTCCTTTTTATTCATATCCATTTCATGCATTCAAAATCATGTTTATACTTATATATGTTATCTAATACATGCTTGACAAAATAAATAAATAAAAATAAAAAATTAGACCATCTTTAAGGGTCATAAAAAGGGATGGTACCTAGAAGAATTTACCATCTCATGCCACTTTCTATGAAGAATGCTTTGGTAGTATCCATTATGTACTGGTTCACTGAGAACTGTGAGTGCCATAACGTTTTCCCTTTAGGCAACCAAGAATATCCAGTGAATTTGGGAGAGACCCAGTAAAGTTCCTTAGAGCTGGTTCTTCTACTGATGACTGGCCAACCTGATGCTAGTAAGTCACAACATTTTACAAAACACTACATTTCCTTCTCTTACCTATAAGTCCCGTTCTTAATTTGCAAAGGTTGCCTTTTAATCTCTAGATAAAAATTACTCTTAAGAACTCATGAACTGTCAGCTCCCCTCTAGGTAGATCAGACCAGAAAAATCAACTCCATGGGAACAGAACAACTACACTTTATTGAGTTTGGTTATAACAGAATTTTGAAAAGTCAGATTGCACGTTTACATCCCTTTTGTACCTGAGCTGCCTCCAAATATCATCTTGATTCTAAAGGTTGAAAAAATGTTTTAGCTCTCTTTGTGGTGGTAATGATACTTGCAAATTTTTTAAAATAAAGTTTTATTAATTTTCTCCTATTACATTTAGTTAGTGCTTAATAAACATTGTGTTGTCTGGGTTATTTTGTTTGCTAAACAATACAAATCGTATTCCTAATCTTTATCCCTTTTTTCCAGCCATTGATAAAATAAATTACATGTTTGATAGTATTTTGTATCTTCTTTCTGTTTAATCTTCAATGTAAGTCTGTCCATTTCTGCACAGTCCAATATCTTCTTAATTATCTCTACATCTAGTGGTATCCTTCATTTTTCCAATGTTGCACAAATACAATCCTCGCTGCTGTTAGTACATAGAATGTTAAATATACACTTTGTTTATAAAAATTTTCTGGTACTATACCTAATAAAAAAAAGTTCAGGTTTAAGATCTACGATTCTTGCAAATTTTTGTCACTGACACTTTTCTTACTCTCTACATGGGTAAATAGATGAGGAAATAAAGGTAGTTATGGCATAGATATTTTTATTTATTAGTCTTCATCTGATTTGGCTAAAATAGTTCAGTCAAATTGAAGTTTTAGTGCAACGTTGGGATTAAAATCTGTTGTCCACACTAGAATTCTATATATGTTACAGATGAAACTTTTTTTGTTGGCCAAAAGCAGTCTCACTAGTTTGGTTTTGTTTGTACAAGCTCTGGTTAGGCAATGCTTCAGGGTCACTTCATATAGTGGGAGGCCTGAGAGCTTGTCCCAGGGTATTTAAATTACAAATCAATATCAATGCCATGGATGATAAGCAGCAGAAGTTGGAGCTGGTGTAATGGGGTTTTGTTTATCATCTCCTATTAGAGCGGCCACCTGATTTCCTCTGTGGGCTCTTTTCTATCTGGGTCACATGCCCAGGGTAAAAGAGGTTTCAAATGTGTCCACAGAACCGCTGGTAGATGTTACTTTTTCAGTAAGATCAATACAGTGGGGCGCTGCCTCCACCTAGTGGAGAGAAAAGCATTTTGCATTTCTTCCTAATTGACTTTATTAACTGTTACTGCATTCTGTGTTGTGTTTGGATTTATAAGAAAGTAACTGGAATTCTTTCCTCCACGGGAAAACATTACAGTTCTTTGTGGGCTGTTTCAGCAGCTAAATTAGGATATTAGTCTATCACAGTGGATTAATTGTTCAAGTTATTGTGTCATGGCAAGAGATATTGGAGCAAAAATATAGTCTTTAAATATGAGGCACAGAGTTCATCAGAAAAAAGCTTAGATTAGAAGAAAATATTCTTTGTGTAGCAGGAGAAGATATGATTTCTCAGTAAGTACTTTCTGTCCAGTTTTCGAAAATACAAGTTTCAGTACATCATTGGGAATAAATGTTCAGAAATGTATGAGAAATTAGTCTAAAGTTTTCTTCAATCTCAGACTTGTGATGGGCAGTTTGTAATCCAACTATATATAAATTTGAAACCAATCCCATTGAATTGCATAGTAGTTCTGGATGTTTATTAGTGTTTTGCTATGAATACTTCCATCAGAGTCTTGCCTGTATAGCAAAAACAAAAACAAAGCAAAAACAAAACACCGACAAAGATAAAAGGCAGCATTTCTTAAGAGTGCATAGGTAAACTGCTCCCACCAGTTACCATTAGGTTACATACTTTAAAATTCAAGCAGGATAAGATTGTGAGTGTTCTGGGTTCAGAGGTATCATGGTTGGCCGCTGTAAAACAAAGCATTGACTAGATAATGTAGGGAAGAGGAATCTTTTTATATCAGATATTATGTGTGGGAATAATCAATTGGAGGCTGTGTAGGGCAGGGGTCTCCAACTCCCGGGCTGTGGCCCATTACTGGACCGTGGCCTATTTGAAACGGCACCATGCGAGCAGCTGATCGGCACACACATGTGTGCACAGTTCCACTCACATGAGCATCGGGTCAGTGCACACACGAATGCATGCTGGCCTGCCACTCACATGAGTGGAGCTGCACACACATGCGTAGCAGCGCATTGCTCACGCAGCCAGGATCCCCTCTCCCCTCCCCAACCAAGCTGACAAGCCATAAAGGTTGGGGACCATTGGTGTATGGGACTGAAGTCAACAGTGGGTGAGACAGAACTAGCTATGGACCTCATTTTCCTTTTGTTTTCCTTAATCATTCTGTTCTTCTTTGCCTTTAGTCTCCTTGAAGGTTCTGTTATCCTTTGAATATCCAAACTAATTTCAAATGGGGTTTTATTTGGTAAAATAACAAGCTGGCAGCCCCCGGACACATGTGGCTCCTCACTCATCACCCTCTGGCCTCTGACATCCCACGATAATGCACCAGATGGGCCTTCCTACTCCCTTTCTCATCCTGAACCCACAGTGCAACAAAATTAAAAGACTGTATGTTATGTTAGCAGATGGCCTCTTTTGACACTTCAGAAAATTAGCAATTGAAGGTGTAGCCCTATTGCTTCTGGAGTTTGTCACCTCCAGGACTCCTTATTTGGGAGTATTTGGGGACGGGAACAACTAGTCTTTATCCAGAACAGAAAAAAGAGAATCGTCTGCTGATTTGCACTCCTTCTGTATTGTGTGTGTGTGTGTATGCATGTGTTCAAAGAAAGAAAACAGTGTGTCATAATTAGGGACATGACTTGGCTATGCTGACTTATCTCTTTGTATTCCCAGACTCCACCTGTCTCACAGGGATGATCTGTCTTGTCCTCAGGGCAGCCAACTTGGTCAATGGGGAGTCCACAGGATAAAGCACAGGCCAGCAATATATAAGTATGTGGTATTTTTACTAGCTTGCCCAAGCTTTGTATTGCTGCTATCTGTAGTTCCAACTACTGCTGAACAAAGCTCTGCACCCCCCTAGAACCTGCACTAATTGGGGGCTTGGATCCAAAGACGCTTTATGGATTCTGCATGTCTTGCTGGCTTTTGGGTCAGAGAACAGTATTCAGTGCCAGAGTTAAACATGCAGATTTTGAAGTCTGTGTGCTTATGTATGCGTTCTCATCCATTTTTTAAATGTGGAATTGTGTTTGCATTCATTATTAATTGATCATTAAGGATAATTTATTGGAAGATGCTTCATTCATTTGGTTAATTTTAAAATTGATATTGTTTGTTGAGTTCATTAATAAAGGAGAATATTTGTAGTTCAGGGTTGAAATGAGGGGTCCTTGGTGATCTCTGAGCTTGACGTTACCTAATATGGGTAATGAAACATTTGCAAGAAAATAACCAAGCTCAGAGAGCACCAAGGAGCCCCTTATTAAGTTCTTTTTTTTTAAATTACATTTATATGCCGCCCTTCTCCGAAGACTCAGGGCGGCTTACAGTTTTTGGGATACAACCCAATGCGCTCAGCAATAGCCTTCATTCCATTGTATATGCCTGCTTATTACTAAGCGGCATTTTTACAAAGTCAGCTTATTGCCCCCAACAATCTTGGGTCCTCAATTTACCTACCCCGAGAGGATGGAAGGCTGAGTCAACCTTGAGCCTGGTGGGATTCGAGCCTACAGTAATTGTAGGCAGCTGGAACTTAAATGCAGGCATTTAACGGCCTGAGCCACAAAGGCCGAGCCACCCATTAATAGTCATTAAGTTTTATATTGGCTTTACTGAAATACACTGAGTGTTATTATTTTGAACTTTTTTCTTAAATCCAAGTTGATGTTTTGTGGAGTAACATAGAGGAGGACAGAGTAGGTGCAGTATGTTGTGGTGATCAAATTTTTCATCCTGCTCTGCTAAGGATCCAGGAAAATGGCTATGGTTTGACTTGAACCAGAATGATCAAGATTCAGGATGTCACTTAGTCAAAGAAATGTATTGACTGGATTGCTTCATTCCCTCCATCTCAACCTTCTGTTGCCTTGGACTGTCAGTGGAATGGCATCCAAGGAGTGCCACAGGGAGACTCTGGGAGTCTAGACGGAGAACAACAGGCTTCAACTGAACCTGTTGTTTTCCATCTAGATATGACAAAGTAGCTTTGGGTAGGAGAGTCCTCCCTATCTGGGGTTTACCATATTTGGTCCTGGATGATGATGATGCACTCCCTGAGACACTCCCTGAGACAGATTTGCTGCATCATCTGGGGGTCCTCCTAGATTCACAATTCCTGCTCAGAGAGCAAATGGCAATTGTGGCAAGGCAGGCCTTTCCTCATCTTCGCTTTTTACTGTAGTTATGCTATTTCCTGGATCATGAGACCCTTCTTTCAGTCACTCATACCCTGGTTATCCCCCATATGGACTGTTGCAATGCACTTTACACATCTATGGGCTAAACTTGAAGAATATCAAAATGCTGCAACTGGTCCAGAATGTAGTGGCTTGAGCAGTTTTAGGTGCCCCTAGGGTTGCACATATGAGACCTCTGCTATTCAGGCTGCAATGGGGCCAGTTTGCTTCCAGCTCCAATTCAAGGCAATGAATTTAAATCCCTACATTGCATGGGATCAGATAGACTGTCTCATCCCAATTATATCAATCCATTTCACCATGCCAGGCAGGGAGGGTATATTATGGATCCCCCATCAGTTATAGAATTTTGACTGGCAGAGTCCAGGAAGAGAGCCTTCTCTGGCCATTGCAAGATGTGTCCTTTGGAACAACTTACTCCCAGAAGTGAAGCAGCCCCCCCACCAGCTTGTAGCCTCCAGAAAGAGTTTAATTGGTTCTGCCAATTAGCATGTGGGCTCAGAGAGTGCTATAAAACCCTGGTGATGTTTGGTGTGATGGGGATGTTTTCTCTGCCTTTTAAAGTTTTACACTCTTTAAGTTTTAATATTGTTTAATAGATATTAAAAGATATTTAAATACCTTTATTGTAATCTTTTTCATTCTGTTTTAACTTTGTTCTTATTTATGTTTTATAGTCACTTAGGTCAGACGGCAGGGTACAGATGTGATGAATAAATAAATAAATAAATAAATATAAACATTTTTCAACCCTTTATGGAATCACATACATTCCATAGTATTTCTGAGAGGTGTGACAGTAAAACGGCTGGGTCAATTTCTAGGGTATGAATGATAGAAATTTTGTGATAAGTAGAACCAAACAGTGGTGTACAATTATTAAAATACTTTTTTCTGTGGATAGGATAGTAGCAACACTATCCTTTTTTGCTATCAACAGAATGCTAATAACCAAGGCTAGCAATTAAGATCTTTTCATAGATGCTCAGGTTGACTGAGCATCTATGAAATTCTAAGATTGACTGAATCTTAGAAAGTCACCTATAACCAGTGTACATTGTATTTTGTAGATAAAATCACATTCATTTGGATGTACCATTTGTACAATCAAGCCAAAGAATGGATGTGGATGTCATGGCATGATGTGACATGATGTGGATGTAATGCTTTAGATACCTTTCGGTTTGTGTAAAATATGCAAGGTATATTTCTCAAAACTTGCTTGGCTCATAAAAACTGTTAAGTCTTGCTGTTTTAAAATCCAGTAGTAAAATCTTTACTGGAAAAAAAGAGATCTATGGTGAAGATATCTACTGCCAATGTCAAACATTCATTTCTGGAGCATGATGATGGAAAAAGAATTAATATCTCAGTTGCTGGCAGCCTCGAAGGAAACCAGTGCTTTAGATCTGTTCCAATCTGCTTTCCAGACAAGATTCAGGATGAAACAGCTCTATGTTTATGCCAGGAAATGGGCACAGGGGAGTATTTTTTTCTTCTGCATCTCATTGGATTTTTTTTAATGCTGTAAATCATAAATCCCTCTAGATCACCTTTTCTCTGATAACATAATTCTGTGCTTTCTGACAGTAGCAACTCAAAAGCCCTGTTTTAATGATCTTTGGATTATATGATGATGCTTGTTTTAGTTTTATGCCCTGCCCTACCTTTTTCTCTCTACCTGAGAGCACATGCAGCAAGACAAATTCCTTGTGTGTCCAATCACACTTGGGCAATAAAAAATTCTGTATAAGTTTATTGTGTTACATAGCTGCTGGGGAAAAGTCATAGGAAAGCTTGAGTTGCAATTTCATCAGTGTGTAGAACAGAAAATAAAATCAATACTACGGAGCTGTAAATGAGATGTTGAGATTTGCAGCCCCAGTACATCTGGAGAATATCAGGTTGTGAAAGACTTAAGAGTTATCAACTGTTATTTGGGCCTTGAGAAATAGTGTTGGGAGGTGTAATGCTGAATTCTCCTCCGTGCTCCTGTGAGAGTCCAGGATGGGTATGACTCCTCCTGATGACATCATCAAGCTGAGTCCATCTAGTATAAAAGTAGTAGCCTGTGGGAGAAATCCCCCAGCTTTGACTCAGCTTCTTAGATGACTATAAGCTGGTGTCTCTGAAAGCAGTTTAGTCAGCAGCGAACGCGAAAGCTATTTTCATCATTGGCAATAGTTCCCGGAGAACCGGTGCAGCTGTGCCTTCAGGAGAGTGGGGCTCCACTCTCCTGCAACATCGAGGATTCGACGTTTCTTTAACCAGGGAGACTGTAAGTAGGGAGTAACCCTTGATCCCCACAGTCTTCCCTCAGCGATTTTGGCCGTCACAATCGTAAAGATCGCATCGGCGATAACCCCGCTTCTCAGCCTTCCTTCCCGGCCTTTCCTCTTGCTCAGATTCCCCAAAGGGGACTACCGTCGCGGGCCCATCTTACTTATGCGGAAGGAGTGGATCTCACTCAGGGAGATTATGCAGAATCATCTGAGCGCAGCCCCTCCCCTGATTCTGATCTGGAAGAGGGAGAAATCTGGGACCCCAACCTCTCAGAGGAAGAGGAAGATCTGAGGCCTGATCCTTCAGCTTCTGTATTCAAATCCGCTTTATTCAAACCTCTCCTACACAAGGCACTGGTCACAGCCCAGTTGTCAGCGGAGGAAATTGCCCCTGAGCCTCAAGTGCTGGCTAGAACTCAGAGCCATTTATCTAGCTCTGAAACATTTCAGGGACAGGATAGTTGGGGTCCCATGTGCTAGTGTTGACAGACAACATGGCTGCAAAGGCGCACATCAACCAGCAGGGGGGTCCAGGGCCCTCATGAGAGAAGCTGAAAGTTTGGGGAGTTGGGCAGAGAGACATCTGCTGTCTATCACAGCAGACCACATCTTGGGAGTCAACAACTCCCAGGCCGATTGGCTCAGCAGGAGCCTGGTCGACCAAGCAGAATGGTCCCTTCCCCAGTCCATTTTCAGGGATCTCTCCTCAGGTTCGGGACCCTGGAGGTAGACCTCTTCGCCTCTCCCCAAAACGTCCAAGTCAACAGGTTTTTCACCAGGTTTCCTTGTCAGGGAGCAGAGGGGACCAATGCACTTCAGAGCAGATGGCCCACCGGTCTCCTCTATGCCTTTCCCCCTCTTCCCATCATTCCAGCGGTCATTCGGAAGATGTTGGAGGAACGGGCAGAGCTGATTCTCCTAGCCCTCCCCCCATTGGCCCAGGAGACCCTGGTTTGCAGATCTGGTGAACCTGTCTGGTAGCCACTCCCTGGAGAATTCCAGACCACATGATCTCCCTACATCAGGGGACCCTGCTCCACCCAGATCCCCAGTGGTTCAAATTGACCATGTGGCTCTTGAGCGGTAACTGTTAAGGGAAGCCACTCTCCCAGACAGGGTCATCCTTACTATCCAGGCATCTCATAAATCATCGATGCGGATGTACAATGCCACCTGGAGGGTTTTTTGTCATTGGTGTCACAGGGAAGGTCTTCCTCCTACATTAGCGTGGGTACCACATGTCCTCTGTTTCTTCCAAGATGGCCTAGACAAAGATCTGGCTCCTAACACTTTACGCCGTCAAGTAGCGGCTCTTGCTTCAGTCATCTCCTGGGATTCCTTTCCTTCCTTGTCCCATCACCCTTCAGTTCAGAGATTCTTAAAAGGGGCTTCCAATCTCCGCCCCCCCGGTTGACCACAGGTTCCCATCCTGGGACCTTCAGAAGGTCCTCCAGGCCCTAACAGAACCTCCCTTCGAACCCCTCAGAAAGGTGTCCCTTCAATTCTTGACCCTGAAGGTGGTTTTCTTAATAGCTATCACTTCAGCTAGGAGGGCATCAGAGTTGGCTGCTCTATCTATAAGACAGGGCCTCTGTACCTTTTACGACAATAGAGTTGTTGTTCTTTTAGACCCCTCCTTTGTACCCAAAATAAATTCTGTATTCCACAGATCCCAAGACATAGTAGTTCCTGATTTCTGTTCCCATCCACATCACGTTCTAGAGTGCAAGTGGCACACTTTAGATGTTAGAAGGGCTCTTAGAATTTAGATCAAAGCACATCAACGTTTAGGAAGACAGAGGCTATGTTTGTATACTTTTCCCCTTCCCACTGGGGGAACAAGGCCTCTCCTGCCACCTTAAGCAGGTGGATCAAGGCTTGCATCACACAGGCCTACAAAGCCAAAGGTCTGCCAGTACCCCACGGCTTGACAGCACACTCAACTAGAAGTGCTGCAACTTCGGCTGCCTGGGCCACCCAGGCACCCCTAGAAGAGATTTGCAGAGCAGCTACATGGACATCCCTGTCTCTGTTCATCAGACACTACCGCCTGGATTCCTACGCCTCCACAAGTGCGGCTTTTGGCAGACGGGTTCTTCAGCGAGTGGTGCCTACTTCGGAGTGAGAGACCGGACGAGGACCTTCCCGAGGACATGAAGGCTTTGATATGTCCCATCATGGGCTCTCGCAGCAGCATGGAGGAGAATGGGCGTTGGTAAATTTACCTGAGAACGCCCTTTCTATCTATGCTGCTAGAGAGCCCAGCCCCTCCCTTGTTGCGTCCAGATTGTGGTAAGGTCTGTTATGGTTCCTGTTTCTGTTTGGCTTTCAGAGACACTCACTAAAGTCTGTCAAGTATCTTCGCCAAAGCTGGGGGGTTTCTCCCACAGGCTACTACTTTTATGCTAGACGGACTCAGTTTGATGATGTCATCAGGAGAAGTCTTACCCATCTTGGGCTCTCTAGCAGCATAGATAGAAAGGGCTTTGTCAGGTAAATTTACCAACACCCATTTTAAACACTAGAGGGAGAATGATCCTTTACAGCTATCTATATGCATTTTTTTGAAAGGTTAGGTTTTATTTTAACATCAAAAGCGTTGTTTTTTGTTGTCTTCAACAATATATTGTTATAGTAAGTACTATTTTTACCTCATCAGTTTGGCTATGAGATAGGAGAGAGAGGGAGTTCATATACATTACATTACATAATTTCACTTCATTAATCATTGTTTCCTAGCAAGTATTCATAGCTAATCACACCTTTCTTTGTTCCTTCTTCATTGAATAGAGTCAGGTCATTGTCAGAATGATTCCTATGGGGGAAAATCCCTGCAGATGCCTCCCTGGGAAGAGAGGAGGAGGATACTGTTGAATTCCTTTGTAGAGCATAGCACCTTCTATAGCATTTATTCATTAGCCTCTACAGTGACACTCAGCCTTGCTTGCTCTCAGGGGAAGTTCATTTAAAAAGGGAAGCCATTAATGAGAACTTGCCTGCTTCCCTCCTGGGAGCTCCCTGTTATTAAGGTCAATACAGTTAACCCTGTAGCACCTGCACTAGTGGCAGCTGTTAGCTACAGTCAGGATTTTGCTGAAGCCTAGAAAGACATTATATTGCAAGTTTGGTTTGGGGAAAGGGAAAATTCTTTTCAAGCAGTGGGAGAGAGTCTATACCAGGGGTGTCAAACTTGCAGCCTGTGGGTCAGATGCATCACACGCTGGCCATGCCCACCCCTGGTTTAGCGAAGGGGGGGGGAAGTTGCGATATCTCACGTGATGACAATGTGTCATCACAAGTTTGACACCCCTGGTCTATATCGTCCTTCTGTTGCTGGAGTATACTTCATCATCCCTCAGAGAATTCTTGCTCAGTATGATTTTTTTTTTAACAAAATGCACATATGTGTGATTTGGTCCTGTTACTTTGCTCAGTTCCTCTTCATTGCAGTACTGGCAGGAGCATCCTGGACAGAAAATGAGTGTATATAGAGGATCAAAGGCTGCCTTTAATGTGTAAGAATGAAAAGCATTGTTCTAGCTCAGTGGTGGCTAACCTTTTTGGGCTCCTGTGCCAAAAAGCGTGTGCGTGCTTGCATGCATGTGCCAGCACCCAGAAGGCAATGTGTGCTCCCCATGCCCCCTACGCATGCGCGTGTAATCTGCACCCACCCATGCCTGCTGCCCTCTTACCTGCACTGTGCCTCACAGCTGATTTTCAGCTGGTTTGAGGCTTTTTCAGCCTCCCAAAGGCTTGAGGAAGGCTTCTGCAGGCTTTGCAGGCCAAAAACTAGCCCCATTTCATCACTTCCGGTATTTTTGGAAAAACAGGAAGTGACAAAACGGTGCTAGTTTTTGGCCTGCAAAGCCTGCAGAAGCCTTTCTCGAGCCTTTGGGAGCCGAAAAAGGCCTCAAACCAGCCGAAAATCAGCTATGAGGCACGTGCATGCCCAGTAAGGTAAGTTTGCCTGCAGCTTGTATGCCAGCACAAATGGTTCTGCGTGCCACCTGTGGCACGCATGCCATAGGTTCACCATGACAGTTCTAGCTTAATAATTCAGAGACCAGCACATGATCTAGTTGTGCTGTTGAGCCAAGCCAGGCTTTTCTTAGAAGGAAAAGTTTCTCACTTGTCTTAAATATATATTTATGGATTGCTAAAGTGGAATAGACTTTCTCAAGATAGCTGAAAGCAATACGTTGTCATCCAACACATCTAGAAGGATCACTTTGAGCAAGAGTGAACAAAAACTGTTTTATTTTCTATTCAAAACTGTATGTAATAGGCTGGGTTTTATAAAAACTAAATGAATTTCTAAGCCTAGAATTACCACTTCATACATTTCTTAAATAAATGATTAAACTGATTAGTTGAATGAGTCTTCATCTGTTGACTAAAGTTGCACATGAATAACAATAGTAATTCTAAAGCAAGAAACTTACTTGATTTTTAGAGAATGTATATATGGGACCCTATTTCCTCCCTACCCCCATGGAAGATGATTCTTGAGGTGTTTAAAACATTTAACCATTTAACCAATATTTAACCATTGCAAGTATTTATATTATAAAAACTTGTTCAAATACTCTTAATGTTTATTTGCTTGTTAATCAGGCTGGGAGTCTTTAAGAAGTGATTAAATCATTTAAATGTATTATATTTGATCTATACTTAGGTTAATTGTTTGGAACTCTTTTTCTTGCTGCTCATTAGAACCAAAGGAAAGAACTGATTTGTTTATGAATGGAACATTCAAAGGAATTTGTAACAACCAGGTTTCTTTATATTTGTACACTGAGCATCATCACTTGACTTGGATGTATTAAGTGTACAGTATTAAAGTCTAATTTTAATAATGTTCAGAGAATTAAAGAATGGAATAAGAACCAGTCTCAAATTGGCATGCATGGAACTGGTGCCTTAGATTTTTGTTTGCTTATTTGCATTATCACTTATAATGATTTTCAAAACAGAAAATTTTCAATTGAACAGATAATATGTTGCACAGTGTAACTTGAATGCTTAAATGTGTCTTTGAACATATCCCAAATGTTCGGAATAAATTCATTTTGTAGGGCAGCTTTTAAAAACTAAAGAGATAGGATTAAAAGGAGACAGTCTGTGACTGGCTATGCCATATCCTGTATGCTAATAAAAATAGCACAGAACAATCCTCTCCATCTGCTACATATAATTAAAATTCATTTGTTGAATGTGCACATTAAATCTTTTAAAAAGCTATATTATATAAAAAGTACAATTCCTTTGAGCCAACCTTGTTTAAAGCTATTGTTTTGCACTTATTTATGTTGTAAAATAAGGCCAGTTTTTTCATGAAATTAGCAGTGTAGTTACTTGCATGTGGACTGTGACAAAAACAACTGCAGCCCCTTTGACTGTAGGAGATCAGATGCAAATGAATATATGACAGTTTTACCTTTGTCTAAAAGAGTGCAGTTACTGTATTCTATCAATATCTGGTTGTCCTGGGTGGGACCCATGCATTTTTTGAAAATGACATCTGACCTTGATATCTGGGAAGTTGTTTCTGATTTGCATTTATTTATGGAATCATTTATTAAGTCCTGTGGATTTTTTTTCCGCCAACATGCACAACTGATTTGGGCTGTAAGAGATGAAAATGTAGTTTCAGTCTCTATCCAACCTATGAATGTTTTTTAAGGAAAAGGACTAACTTTAAATTTACCTCCAGACTAAATAAGGTTAAGGAGCAATTGAAGAATTAATGGATTTTTAAGGAAAAGTGTTCAGCTAAGAAAAAAAAAACAATCACTTGTTTTAATATCAAGTTTATAATCTCCCAGGTTTGGAGCTATGCTGCCATACTTGCTTTCTGGAGCTGAATGAATGCACTCTATGAGCATCAAGTAAAAAGATCTCCAATATACTGTTTTCTTTTCACAAAAGCTGTAATCTGGGGATTCTTATTTTGTGGAACTATTACTCTTCCTACCTTTTTCTCCTCCCTTTCCTTTCATTGCATGGACAGTAGTAATCCTGGGAAGTAAATCCTGGGGAGAAACTTTTCTTTTAGTGGAAAGAAATCGAGGAGGAGGTATTATGTATGTCACCGTAAGCTTTTTGGAGAAAGATGGGATAAAAATATAACAAATACAATTCTTTCTGAAAGGAAAGTGAGTTCATACATCAACCTTTACATTTTTTTTCTGTTCTTCTCTAATAGAGTATTTATTACAGGGCTAAATTAAAAGTACATTAATATATGTATGAATGAACTGTGCTTCCTTAATTTGTGGTGGATTGAATATTAATAATAGCACATTTGTAAGACCATAATAAATTCTTGAAGTCTAGTGTATACATGGGAAATCAAGAAATACTGAATTACTTTACTGCTGGAATATAATTATGGTTATTGTAATTCAACTATTGTGCAAACAAAAGTCCATATGATCCTAGTCAAATCAATTTACAAATAAATGTAATTGTCAATAATTACTGCAGATTTCACCTTTTATTATGAATTACATATGAATTAAGTTAAAATCTGGGACTAATTGAATAAAACATATGATCTAATAAAAATGTTGACAATGTACCTATTTTCCACTGGTTAATAAATTGATAAAGTTATAAAGAAAAAATTTAATCCTTTTCTGTATGCATTATATATATATATTGATTTCTTGCTTCTGTTTGTTAACAAGGATTTAAACATAATTATTTCTCAAAAATGTTAACTATAAACTCATGAATTAATTTTGTGGTTATCTATCTGTTCCTTCTTTAAGGTGCATAGCTTAAGGCCTCAGAGTCAGGTTGAGCCCAGAGAAGTCTTGGAAAGACCCCCAAGGACTCCTAAACTCATTACAGTAATTTGTAATATGACATAAGAAAATGATTAAATGCCACATATGATGGCAATTCCACTAACTGTTTAATTATAATGAAATCAAATTAAATTATAGTTCTTGTCTTAATTCCTCCAAGTCTTGGAGTGTGCTCCTTTAAGCACACTGCTTAAAGGCCAAGTACACCTCTTGTTACTGAAAAAGTTGGATATTCCACTGCTTTAGGACATTCATGTAAAGGCCTATCTTATTTTATTGCACTTTGCTTTATTGCTCTTTACAAGTATTGTGGGTTTTTATTTTATACAAGACTACCACCAACAAAAGTTTAATTTCTTTTTAAATAATTTATTGTTCTGTGAGCCACACCGAGTCCTTTTGGAGAGTGGTGGCATACAAGTCAAATAAATAAATAAAAATAAATAAATAAAAAGATTACAACTTGCTGAAGGTTCAGATGATGGTTTGCAGTTTTTAGCAATAAAGTATATTAAGGTATGTAGATTGTTTTTTAGAATAATGCTAGTGCGCATTTGATAGACTGCAGTATAGAGCAGAGGTGTCAAACTCAAGGCCTGCAGGCCAAATCCCGCCCGTGGGGTGCTTAGATGTGGCTCGCAGGGCCAACCTGGAAACAGCAAAGGACCAGCCCAAGGTGCCTCTGGTAGCAAAAATGGAGCTTGGGAAGGCTGTGTGCAGTCCTTCTAAGCACTATTTTCATTAACAGGCTTGTAGGAGGCCGTCACAGCCAAAAACGGAGCTCGGGAGCCAGTTTTCGCTGGCAGAGTGCTCGGGCCAAAGGTGCCCCCGACACAAGTGATGTCAAGCTGGCCAAGATATCATGAATTCCATTAGTGTTTTATGGGTTAAAAATTTGATGGCTGAGATGCACATTCTCTTCTCTGTTGTCCTTCCTACAATTTTACTTTGACCAAGAAAAAAAAATCTAGTATGACTTTTTGAATTTTATTAGACCTTTAAAAAAAATCCTGTTCTTTTATTTTACTCAGGAAACCTCTTTCTGAAATTTGCATGTTGATGAGTCAACCACAGATCTGTTTACCCAGCATAATCATCTTTCATTTGGGGAAAAGAGGGTGGAGGCTCTGAAAAGGTCAAATGAAAGCTTGCTCATGCCACGTTGCTCTGCAGGTCCACAAACCTTTTCTTCTTCCCAGATGCTCAGGGAAATCTGCATGGAAACCGTCCATTTTATAGCTCTGTGAGTTGTTAGGGCTTGCTGTAGAATTCTCCAGATGTTTTGAGCTGCAGTTCCCAGAATTCCCAGCTGGCATAGCCAGCAGATCATGAGGACACTGACATGAAGAAAGATGAGTTGAGATATAGTAATTTTCTTTTGCCTATCTGATTCTTCTATTTTTTTCTCCTGTGTTCCTCAAGACCTTAAGCAAAAAGTAGTGTAAATCACCTTAGAAAATTTTAAGAAAATATGTTTGTTTGATATATTTAAATGTCTTTAAAAACATTCCATAGCAGGTTATCTAATAATAAAAGGCAGGCACTTCCTGTTCTCAGGCTTCCAGGCTAAAAAGGCATGCTACAGATGGAAAAGGAGACAGAAAGAAAATGAAAATAACTTCCCATTTTAAATATATCTTTACTCCTGTTATTTCAATTGTGATTGAAGTAGGATACATAGGGAAGCTTTATTGTCACCAGTGCCCCAGGACAAGAGTCTGCAGTCTGCTGCAAGGATTTCTAGCTGCATTTTTTTTCTCACAAGACAATTGTCCCTGTGACAATAAGAAGTCTGCGCAGAATTCCAATATCTTCTATTTTATTTCCTTATCTCAGAATTTGAAAACAGAATCTGAAAAATGGCTTTGTCTGAATTGGGAGTGAGATAATTACACTAGTCACATTTTTTAATGAACATCAAGGAAGGACCTGTATCCAACTAACATTTTGCTTAATGTATTTTCTTTTCACTAAATTGATTCATGTGGATCATTTTAGATTTGCTATCTTAATTAAATCTTTCCCATTTTAACCTGCTGTATTACATTTAGAAGTCCCTTTTTTTCTTGAAGTCTGTCTAAGGTGAGATGGATTGGCTAAAAAGAAAGGGCATTTTTACTGTAGTATTGCCATTTGAAAAACTCTACAAATGCCATCTAACAAATGATACCAGCTGACAATACGTTTACTTACAAGAGATTTTAATTCTTGTTTTGAGTGCATGCTTTTTTGTTTAATTTTGCCAAGGGTAGCTCTGTTGATGTTATCAGCAACTTTTACTGTTTTTAAAGTCTAAGAATTGTTTATTGTTTTTAAGACCCATTGTGAACTGACCTGTAAAAGGCAGTATAAAATGATTTCAATAAATTAATAGACCATTTCCATCTGCTGTTTCTCTGGGTTGCAGCATATTTCCTTCTAGTAAATGCAACTTTACTAAATTTCCAAAACTAATAAAATACAAAATAATGGAAAAAAAAGAAAAAGTTTTTTTTAAAAAAGAGGAAGAAAAATTAAAGGTGTAGAAAAGAAATATAAGAAAAAGTATATACTTTTTTAAAATGTAGAATAGAGGAATTTAAAAATCTGTAGAATATATCTTTTTTACACTTCCTTTTTTTAATAAGCAAAAATATTCTGTTCCTGAAACTGTGTTTGCTGGAATATGAAAGATAGTTTGCATCCTGCACTAGCAGCCTTCATTAAGGATTTGAAAATGGCTTTTGGCTTTTTACTAGCACCATATATCTTCATCTGGTATTGTTTATTCCTGTATAGTGATAACTGCTCTAGACCTGGATCCACCTCTCTACTTAGATTAATGATTCTCTTTACCAGGGTCACTAGTGGAACATGATCATGATAATTACTTGAGTGGCTAACATTTTCTCCCTCTTGTATTTGGTAGGGCAGCAGGAGAATAAGAGCTTATACGCTGTCCAGTCTGTGATAGGTTTAGGTATTATTATCTGTGGTAGCTAACTAACCTAGCTAACATTGCATGATGGCCTTTTTACACATAGCTAATTTATGCCCCCCTCTTTTTCCTTTCTTAAATAGTAAGGTATATTAGTATAAATTATCCTATGCTCAATTTGTTAAAAAGAATAGCAAAACTGAATAATCCTTTGCTACTTTATAGCAGTCTTTTTTCCCCGAATGAATGTCTCTGGTAATATGAAATGTTTAAAATCTGAGTAATAATTTGTCTCCAATCACTCAGCTTCTGTTTACTAGGTTGCTCTGCAGAAGGGCAGTTGAATGTTTGTTTCTTGGAACAAATGTGATCGCAGCACATAATTCAGGGTTACTCAGAATTTAACACCACATAACTATGATAACATCCAGTGCTTCACCCCCACATTATGTAAAGATACATTCATGTGCATGTGACCGCTGTCTCCAATAGCAAGTTCAGTGCATTGGATTTGAAACTGGGAACCGAAATAGTAAGATGATACAATGTTGCCATGTGACACCCCAGATTTATATTTAATACTTAAGAGCAAATGCAAAATAGTACCTTTCTGAAAGCAGTATGGGGAGAGGAGGGAACATACTAAGAAACTTGGGTGGGGGGAGATGCACTTCAGCATTTTCTTGCAAGTCCCTCTTGTACTTCATATGTTAACAGGATATATTACTGTAGTGTTGCAACATAGATAGCAAATAACACTTGCAGCATGAAGAATGTTTCCAATTGTTGTCTCTTCAAAGGCTGAAAAAATTATATGGGGTAATCAGTAGGACACGTTAATATTTAGATACCGCACGACAGATTATTCATCTGATTTTGAAAAATATAGGATTGTTCAGCACTGTAGATAAAAGTGTGAAGAGGCTCATGTGGGTTTTTTTCCTTATCAAAGAATACAAAAGTTTTGATATTTATTTAATAAACAGGGAAACTTTTGAGAAGAACACTGATAAAATATACATATTGATGAAGAAGAAAGAAGCAAAAGATTGGAAAAAAGGTTGAAATGAAGCTTATTTGAGAACACTTTTGTGCCCATTTTATTAAATAAAACTCATATAAGATTAATTTGTGACAGTCTTTGATATGTTTAAAGATACGTATGTATCCATATATTTAAAAATCCAACTATATAAATATTTGAATGATGAAGTGGATGATAATTCAATAAATCTTTTGTGATAATTTGTCAGTCTTTAAGAACAGCGTGGCCATTGTCAAATAAGATGAGTTATCTCTATAGAAATCTGTTACAAATTTTCCTTTTTCCACCTAGAAAATGCTTGGCACACACTGTAATCCATGTTTCCCTTGTTGAGAGAAATGAACCTGTCTGCCCTAAAAAACCAGCAAAATGAGTTGAAACATCAGAAGAGAGAAGAAAAGGGGAAATACCCCAGACCTTCAGGGAAACTAATGCTCTTCCATGGCATTTTGGAGTTGGAGGGGTTGCTGCTGCAGTGGTTCATCTCTATCTGATAACAGAAAATAAAATATTCTGATAACAGAAAATAAATTATTAGCACAGTATATTTAGAACCAAAATATAATGCATTAGGGTGTGTTGCTATTTGGGCTTGTTTTCCCCAAATAGAATAATTTATCAGCCTGCTCATTTTCAAGATAAAGAGGCATCACTGATAAGCTTTCCAGTTCCCATCCCTTCTAGCAGTAACCTCGATTGCTAGTAGCTGCTGTCATTGAGAGCAGGGTCTGTTTAAATGGTAGAATTGCTCACAGAGGAGTAGAGATGAAGTAGGAGGATGACCTTTTACTGAAGCAAAATCAGGTCAAGACATTTACAAGGAGGAAAAAGCAAGTTATTCACTCAAGACGAATTAGCTAAGGAGGACTTTTATTTCTGTCTTTTCAGTTTTTTTCCACTTCCAGGTATCTTGTATGCACCCCTCCTTTGACTTTCCAGTGTAGTCTTTCAAAACCAGGAAGATGAAAACATCCCAAAAGCGTGAGAGCAAAATCTTACGATATGTAGTCCTTGGAATTAAGTTTTTTCCTTTGTAACGTGCAGTGTCTGTAAAGTTTATTAAGACATGTTTCTAGGGGTGTGTGGCATTATTCTCTCTCCTATATGTTTACATTTCTGTATTAAGCAGGAACAGACAAAATATAACTAATCTGATCGTACATTAGCATAGCTCTTGCATGTAGTTTTTATTCAGCAAAGACAGTTTGCCCCAGCTTAGCCAAGAGCAGAAAGCCTGCACGTCTCCGGCTTTCCATTCCCTCCCCTTCTAGCGGTAGCCTCCCTCACTAGTAGCTGTTGTAAGAGGAAGTGCTCTCAGTTGTTTTAAAAAAGAGCTGTCATGATTTGCAGCATGGGGAGGAGGCAGCTGGATAAACAGAGACCTCTCTTTCCAAACTAGGACTGAATCTCCACAGGCTGGCAGCCTGTCCTCTTCCAAGTGGCCCACACTCTTCACCTGCAGGATTTCTCCTTCAGCTTCGGATCAGGTCATAAAGGCTCTGCCGGTCCTTCCTTCTTCCTCCTTCCCGGCTTAAAATTATTTACTAGGTTTGTCATTCAAGGGTGAGGAAGTGTATAAGTAGCTTCATTTCCTTCCCTGCAGGGGAACCTGGGGCAAAGGAATTTAGCTGTGATCTGAGGGCAAGGAAGAGATTATCCTTGGCGGTAAACAATGCTGGTTTAACAAAGTTTCAGGAAAGGGTGTGTTAACTACTGAAAAGAGGAATACTGTGCTTGTGGCCATTGGTTAGAGGTATCTGCTGTTTGTTGCTTGTGGGAAAGAAAGACTATTCTGTATTTTGATTGTCTGGTTCTTTACCTGGCCTTCTGAAAAGGCTTTCCAGTGCTGATGAAGCAGGACAGTGAAATGGTGTGCAGCTGGTGTCCCTATTGTTGTATATATCAAACATGTTAAGCGTGTCACAATGTTCTAAGATGTTGGGAGACTAAAGTTAATAACCGATCACTGTGCTTGCTTTTCAAGTTATATACACTGTAAAGAGGTTTGTTTGTACCTATAGCCACATTGGAAGACCTTAGTTTATCACCAGCCAGTTCACTTCAGCTTTTTAAAATGCTTGCTGCATTTTCAGCATGCTTCACCAAACCGAAAAATTACTTGTGAGACAAAATCTAGTATGCTGACAACAGATAGGACTCGTTATGCGTCCTGATTAGGTTTTAAATCTTTGGATAATATCAGTAAAGAAGAGAATGCTTTAATGTCCTATTTGGCTCAGGAGCAGTTTTTCAGGATATAGTCTAATTTAGCTTTGGTAACCCATGTTAGCAAAACTTGTTTTGTATCTTTTTCTTAATTTCTACTGTTAACTTGCTGACCTAGGATTGCAACTGGCATTTCTTTCCTGCAAGAAAAGATTCTGTGATGGGAATTCTAAGAACCCTCAAAAACATATTTTCCTCTGTCATATCAAATTCCATACATCACTTGTAAAATATTTCTGGCAGAGAATATCTAATTTTTACTGTGAGATGAGATGTATATTCCTAAGGTAGAAACCAGAAGTACAGAAATGTGTTTCATATTTAAACTTCAGGTTAAATTCTTTGTGCGCCTGTTTGAGATTGTTGCTATGATTTCTAGACAGCCTGCCTCCTCTTTTTAAACTGTCTTAAATTTTTCAAGTTCCACTTTAGATACAGTATCTGAAAAATATTCCAGTCTTTTCAAAGTTACACTAAGGAGACGTTGGCTTTGTGGTAAAACCTGGATACTTTCTGCTAGTAATAGGAGGATATAAGATAGCTCAGAATTGTCTTGGACAGCTGATACACATGTTTAAATCATAGGTTCTCGCAAGCTACATGTCTTGTCGTTAACTATTCTTTGTATCGTGAAGTTTTCTCCATGCCGTGGATCAAGCAACCTTTTTCCATGACCCAGCAAACTCAAAATTACAGTGATTTTCATGATGATTACAGCTTACCACATGGGTGTGGCACTTCAGCATGTAGAATCACTTAAATGGCCTCTATAACCATAATCATGTGCCCAGTCTCTAAAATACCTGTGTTTGGTCTGTATTTTGTCCCAACAAGACCATTCACGTTTTAAATTTAAAGGTTTCCTAAAGAAAAAATGAAGAGTCCCCGTGATAGACCAACATTTGATTTAACCTGAATATCTGACAGTTTTAATCCTTTGATGATACATGGGCACCTAAATCTGACAACTTACTCAAGTCCCAAAATAATTAGTGTTAGTGCTAACAGTGACAAAATTTCATAATTAAGCTAAGGCTTCATTATTAGAGCACCTAGATATAAAATGAAATTATATTTGTTATTTTTAGTGATCTAGTTAAATAGACTTCCTCTCAAACTGAAAAATACAGTACAAACAGCATTTTTGTAATAACTCTGGAAAAAATGCTTTATGGATCAGATGAAAGGCTGGCTTAATATTAACATGATGATCAAGATCGGTAGGATATTATGCTGTCCACATTTTCAAAGACTTTTTAAAATTCCATTAAGATGTGGGCTGTACAATGCCCTTCTGAGAGCAGTTGTTGCAACAGAAAAGGCATAGATATTTGTACTAGCCAGGGATGGAAAACAGCGTACCAGATAACGGATTGCAAAAACTTAGGTGACTACTTAATGGCAAAAGGAGTATTGCCGTCTAGTCGTGGTAATGGTATAAATTTTTTGAAGCCCAGATCTGGTAACTGTTGGGCAGTAGGAAAACTGATAGGGAATTTTGGTTCTGTTTCTCAAAGGAACACAATTCTTCTCAAAATCAGATCATCCCCAATCTTCTGACTTTTCAGAAGAGTTTGAAAACCTGGGTCCATGCCTAAGCCCAGGAGCTGGGTGTGTAACAGAGCCCACCTCCTAGTTGTGCTAATGGGTGTCTTTATAGCTATGCTCCCCTGTTCATAGGAAGTCTCCTTTATTATTGCTATATGTTCCATGGTGCTATTGAACACTATGTCAGAGATTTGTGTTTTTAGTTACGCATCTTTCACTCTATGCAATATAGCTTAATTGATCAGTTCTTGCAGTACTGTGGGCTTATTTGGTGGAGGGACAGTATAAATAGCATTGTTTAAAATATGACACTGGATACTTTTGAAACATGTTTTGCCAACTGTAAATAGTTACCAATGAGATATTTGAATGTGCGTGAACGTGAAGAATGTTTCTCTTCTGCCAAATGATATGTATCAAAGTTAAGACCTTGTGCTAGTTTAATATAATATTCATGGTATATCAGTAAAGAATGAAATTGCAGACCTGGCAGTTATTCCATACTTTCCATTTTGTTTTGACAGTTGAATCTGATCATCAGTGAGCCCCACAGTGCTCTAGCTATGGCAGAACCAAAGTGTATTAATATTCTGTGATTGTAGATCAGTGTCAGTAAAATATTTAGACTGAAGAAATCTATGATTATTGAGCAAGAAGCAAAGAATCATATTAAGAACTGTATGCAAGACTTTGAGAGAAGATTATTTAATGGCTTCAGAGAGCACATAGAGATTGTATATGAACATGCAAAAAAGCTTAGAAGTTGTATTAGGTAGACAGGGATTTTTCACCAGCAGTAAAATTATGTGTGGCTTTGTAGCTAGAGAAGTAAAGCTGTCAACAAACTAGAATATACTGACCTTCCATGAATGCGCAATATATACCTTACCAAGAATTGCACTGAAGTTGTTGCAGAAGGTACTCATGAATGACTGGTCAATGAATTTATTTTTATTTTTTTATTTTAATTACATTTATATGCCGCCCTTCTCCGGAGACTCAGGGTGGCTTACAATTTTTGGGATACAACCCAGTGTGCTCAGCAATAGCCTTCATTCCATTGTATATGCCTGCTTATTACTAAGCGGCATTTTTACAAGGTCAGCTAATTGCCCCCAACAATCTTGGGTCCTCAATTTACCTACCCCGAGAGGATGGAAGGCTGAGTCAACCTTGAGCCTGGTGGGATTCGAGCCTACAGCAGTTGTAGGCAGCTGGAACTTAAGTGCAGGCAATTAACAGCCTGAGCCACCAAGGCCCTTAATGTGAACATGGTTCTTTAACGGGAGGGGGGGAGAGGGGGAGAGAGAGAGAACAAACCTTTGAGTCAGTGTTAATCCTGCTGTTTTCTTCGCAAGGTTTATTTGTTTGTATCCCACCTTTATTATTTTTACAAATAACTCAAGGTAGCAAGCATATACAAGACACCTTCCTCTTCTTGTTTTCCCCACAACAACAATCCTGTGAAGTTGGTTGGCCTGAGCGAGTGATTAGCTGAAATCACTCAGCTGCTTTTCAGAAATAGTTTGACATTGCATTCTTCCTAGGGCCAAGAGAGAGTCACTGGTTCAAGATCACTTAGCTGGGCTTATGCCTAAGCTGGGACTAGAATTCAGAGTCTTCCAGTTTTTAGTGTGGTGCCTTAACCAGTACACCAAAGGGCTTCTCATACAAATATTAGCAAGTGTCAGACTGGCACCAGCTTTGCTCCTAGGAAAGAATGACCCTTGACTCCGTAGATGTCAGTGAAAAAGGTATTTTTACTAGGGAATTGGGTGCAGCACAGCAAGGCAAGCTCTGAGGAAAATCCGCACAAAAAATCATATATTGAAAGTAATTCCCTGTCCAAATCCCTCCCCTCTTTGGGAGCAGTCCAATCATGTCCCGTTCCAATATTTTGGGAACCAGCAGCCCCTGGTGCAGTTGTAAACTCCTTTCCTAGGATCGGTGTCCTGAAAGGCAAGAAGATGGCTCAGTTTGGCACCCGTGGTTCCTGTTGGCATCCATACTCCCTCAATTCCCACATATTCCTTCACGCCTCCAGCTCTCTTCCCCTCCCAAATACCCTCTCCCCCTTGCTTATGGCAGTTGCTAGCAAGCTTCAAAAAAAGGCGAAGATAAGTATCTGACAGCAAGTATATATGCATAGAACATTGTTTCTCTGCTTTGGCAACTCTAAGATGGTGGACTTCAACTCCCAGAACTGCTTGTTAGGGAATTCTGGGAGTTGAGGTCCATTCATCTTAAAATTGCTAAGATTGAGAAACACTGGCATAAACATGAGCAGATTGGATGGATGGATGGATGGATGGATGGATGGATGGATGGATGGATGGATGATAAACATATAGGCAGGCAGGTTTGTTTAAATTGTGTCAAGTGCAAGCTACCAGAGACACACTTACGGAGTTCAAGCTGACTATTTTATTAAATGCTGCCCATAATACAGGAATCTGCTTGTCTTCCCTTGGGAACAGCTAGATAAGGTTCCATGGAGCCTAGGATAGGACAGTCCTGGATATTTTTGTAGCTGCACTTGCCAGTGATCTCAAAGCTTGCCAGTGATCTAGAATTCTCAGTGAATTCTTGATCAAGAAGGAAACTTCTAATGATAGATAATTGCCTGTCTCCAGCTGCTGATGGTGATCATGGTCATATTCATACTCTTAGCCTCTCAAAAATTCCTGTGGACCTCATGGAATACATTTTGAATACCTGCAGAAAACTCTTAAGCTTTTGCAGTTGTCTGTTGCTTGTCTGCATTTTTACAGATTGGATCAGGTTATGTGCCTTTAAAAGGTAGTTTTACAATCCGGCTTTTCAAGATTTTCTGTTACAGGTAGTGCTGAACTGATGACCAGGAGTGAGCCCAAAATGTATGTTGCTAAGTGAAACATTGGAGTTTTGCCCCAGTTTACTTGCCATAGTTGTTAGGGGAATCATTGCATTTGTTAAGTTAGTAACATGGTTAAGTGAATCTGGATTTGCCATTGACGTTGCTTGCCAGAAGATCACAAAAAGGGATCGGACACTGCGACTGTCGTAAGTATGAGTCAGTCGTTAAGTGTCTGAATTTCGATCATGTAACCATAGAGATGCTGCAACAGTTGTAAGTGTGAAAAACGGTCATAGGTCACTTTTTTCTGTGCCGTTGTAACTTAATTGTGTTTTAAATTGTCTGTGGGTTTTAATGTTTTAATATGAGTATTGGGGTTTCTTATTTAATAGTTTTTTAAATTTTGTATTCTTGCTTTTATTGCTGTAAGCCGCCCTGAGTCCTTCGGGAGATAGGGCGGCATAGAAATCCCATTATTAAATTAAATTAAATTAATGAACTGTTGTAAGTCGAGGACTACCTGTATTCCTGTGGAATTTTCTGTTATTTCTATCATCTTGTTACAGTACCAGAACCTGTACCAGGCTCTACCATTTCCACCCCATGATATACTGCCCAACATGCCTAGCTACCTGCACTAGCCCCATTCAAATTAACAAATTTCAGTACTGATTGAATGTAAGTCTGTATTGTTTTAAATTGTGGTTTTATATGTTGTAAGCCACCTTGAGTCGCCATGGCAAATAGGCGGCAATACAAATAAATAAAAAAACAAACAAACAAACAAAACATAGACCTTGAAGAGTAACATTGGTTTGCCTCTTCTAGCGGCATCTAATCTAACCCTTAATTGCAGAGATTGGGACTAGATAGTTTCTTCTATTTTAAAGGATAATTAAGTGATCTTCTGAATATCTACTTCTCAGATGAACAAATTTTTTGCCCTGTTGTCAATAAACCTATTTTTCCCCTCATCCATTCAGATACTTAGATTACAGTTTCCATCTTAGTTTTACTAACTCTTTTGAACTCTGGGCTAGAGATATAGTTAGAAGTGGTATCTTGGGTGCTCTCTGAGTGTGGTTGTTGGCTTGCAGATGTTTCATTACTCAATTAGGTAACATTGTCAGTATGAGTAAGTGTGAGGCTTGCTCCTGGCTTATATAGAGTAGCTTGATCTGCCAGTGTTGATATGTATGTGTGTGTGTGTTTCTCTTTGTGGGCACACTACCAAACAAAGCAATTGAAAATAGCTGTCATTCTTTTTATTTTCTAAGAAAGTTTATGGAGCACATTTAGGTTGCAGGAACATTATTGGAAATCAAGATTATGCTGTAGCCAGTGCTTTGTTTGGTAAAATAAGAGTTACTCATCTTTTAAAATTAAAATAATTTTTTTTAATCAGAAAAAACCAAGTGGACCAGTAAATCACCAATGGATATGTTTACTGGCACTGTTTGGGTTCCATCCCATGGTATAGAATTTTTTCTTAGTCTTTTTCATAGTTGCTCTACTGGGATCAATTTCTCTTAGCTGAAAGGTAGAAACACAATATATGATCCAGGGAGAGTGTATATAAATAATTAACCGTGTATCTGCAAACAACATTAAAATTAATTAATTGTATTTGCTGCCTAAAAATTCAAAAGAAGCAGTCCAAGAAGAGAAGATGTGGAGAGAGCTGGCCCACAGAATCACCGAGAGTTGGATACAACTGAATGGATCACATTATCATCATCATCATCAAACACTTTCTGGCTCCACTTTCTGGGAGTCACTTGGAAAAAAAATTTTTGCACTCGAGTCAGAAGCACCAACGCTTCCATGTTAAAAGGATTAGTCAGTGACATCACCATTTCCCTGAGGATGCCCAGTTGGGGGCTACTTTCATGTCCCCAGCAGGAGCTGGAGTGAAGGACGAGAGCTCAACCCTCCCTCATGGCAGCTTATTGGTCTTAAATGCAGGTTTGCTAACCTCCCACCCAGCAGTCCAACCATTCGAGCCATCCTGCTTCTTGGTTATTTGAATAGTAAATTTGAATGTGAACAGATATACCTGAATTTCACCACTTGCTTTCATGTTCATGCATTTTCAGTTCAGCAGCACCTAAAAATGTTGTGGCTGCTACTGCACAGTTTGTTTATCACTTCCGATAAGGCAGTTACATGCATGTTGATTGTCCACACACTCAAACTGTGGAGGCTTTTTGGTTAGTTACTTAAGAGTTCCAAATCTGAATGATGGTCAAATGCCCCTATCAATGCAAAGATGCTTCAGGAGTCTTTATGTTGCATTATGTATGGCTTCATGTTTTCATGCCAGGTAGATGCATGTGGTTTATGACTCATAGATCAAATAATAGAGGAAGTAGGTGACAAATTATTTTAAGAGTTAGGGAAATTCCCTGTGAATAGTGTGTATGTACTTCTTCCCAAGCCACCATGTCTCACAGTGATACAGGATTACCTGCCTGTAATCATATAAGCAGCCTATTTAATCTGTTGTGCTGCATTTGATAAAGACCTAGCAGTTGTAGCAAGGGAGCCCTTCAGTTTTCCCAGTGCTTTTGATTAATGGAACATTGTTAAATATAGTATACTTTACTGGCTGAATAAGATCAAAAGCTGCAATAAACATTAAAATGAGCTCAATTAAAATAAAAAGAAGATATTTATGGAGAAGTGGGAGAGATGAAGCAGCTGCATCTATAAGAAAAGATATATTAAGATGTCAGAAGGGTATGGGAGTGAGTACTTCTGTGAAAACATGAGCTAATGAAAAAGTTCTGCATATGAACTGTGTACGATTTGGAGTGAAATCCCTGGATACACTTCCCAAGCCGCTGAGTTGGCCTCTTTAAAATTCTGATGGCAGTGATAGTGAAGGAAGCCTGTAATACCCTTGTGTCAACAGTAGCAATTATTAATAGTGCTCTACTTTTAGCCCTTTCTGGATCCCTGGAATATTAGAATTGATATTATACAGTAAAGTACAGTAAGGTACTTGCGGGAATGTCTCCTGCCAGCATCGAATTCCCATCGCCCGGTGCACTCCCAAGACAGGACTCCTTGGGGTACCATCGGCCAAACAATGTCGGCTGGCGGTCCCTAGGGGTGGGGCCTTCTCTGTGGGAGCGCCTACTTTATGGAACCAGCTTCCCCTGGAGCTACGATTGGCCCCCGACCTCTGCTCCTTCCGCCGCGGCCTAAAGACCTGGTTATTTGAACAAGCCGGCCTGGACTGAGGGAGGGCTCTTAGTTTTTAAATATCATGTTTTGGGGTTTTAGATAATTTGTTTGGTCGTATTGGGTTTAATAACTTTTTAATTTCTTTTAACTTTTGTACTGTATGTTTTTTATGATGTGAGCCGCCCTGAGTCCCCAGGGAGATAGGGCGGCATATAAGACCAAATTAAAATAAAATAAAATAAAATAAACTTCAGGCTCCTCCTTTGCGCTGCTGTGCTATGAAGCCCCATTTGAGAGAAATAAATGTGCAAGAGCAAGAAATGGACTCTCCTTTAGCCTCTTTTAATCTAAGCCAAAAATAGAAGTGTGTGCTTTACTGTAGATTAAACAATAAAGAGGAGCTACTACAGTATGTACAATATTCTTGTATAAAATGATGGAATAAATAGTCTAGTCATAGATGATTAATAACTGATAAATATATAAGCATATGTTAGTTTGACAATGTGAAAGTTTATATAAATTGTGAGTGATGACGGCAAAAAGGATAGCACAAAAGATTTGCAACCAACTGACACACTGTATGTATATAAAATGGAAGATGGTTTTATGTTTTTATGTTTTGTTTGTATGTTTGTCTTAAAAATAAAAACTTCTTTACAAAAAAAAATATTCTCCCTGATTCCCCCTGGCACCAAAGCAGGCCTCTCTGGGTGCAGCCTTTGCAAAAATTGCTTGCATGACTTGTACACAGTTCCAGAGTTGGGGTTACTAGACCCCAGTGTTTATCCAATACAGGAAAGTATTGGATAGATAAGGGCCTTAACTATAACTCTGTTACATGTGGGACATTCTTGTTTGCAGGTCTTTATATGCTTCAGAACTATAGTGAACTTTCTCAGTTGAGACAGGCCTCATTCAGCCTTTCATAAATAAGGAACAGATACTGGAATCTGAAGAAGTCCGTTGTTGCAGAAATGTTTCCTGTTAGAGCCCTAAAAGGAAGGAACTTTTTTTTGTAATGAACTGACCAGTGCTAGATCTTTCTGTCAAGAGAAGATGTCCAACTAATAAAGTTATCGATTAGCAAATGAAAGGCACATTGGTTTCAAATGCAACACTAGAAAACAGAAACAAGAGCCTTTAGAGACTTCTGTGACTGGAAGTATTTTTTACATGTGATTCATTCAGGTGTTCCAAAATGAATGAGATAAAATATTCTTACTTCTGCTGAAAAACTTGCCCTACAGATTAGCTATATTATCAGTAAATGTGAGAGGAGGCTATTTTTGGCGACATGAAATGACAGCTGCCACATAATGGCTTCTTTTCATGCAAACTAATATTCATGATAACTGCAGTTTCAGATATACGAAGGTTATCATTCTGTCACATTAATTCTGTAGATAGGCAAAAGATAACAAGAACTCTTTTTCATATGGAAAGTTAATTATAAGTAACCTTGGGATTTGCTCTTTTTTAAAAAAAACAATTTTTTGCCAACCAGTTGTAGCAAAATTTGGTAAGAATTCTAACTTGTTTATGGGAAACTGACACGAAAGGTTTGTTTTTTTGTAAGGCATTCACTCATTAATTCCAGCACCCACACTGAAAACCTTTCGCTTGTTTATTCATTGTGTAAATAAGGCCATATACAGTATTTGCCATTGACATATGAATGTGGATTTGTATGCATTATAAATATTCCAGAGTAGATAGAGAATATGGTTTTATCTTTGAACTATTTTTAGTTGACATTCCAACTTTGCTTTTGTTGCCTACATAAACAGTTAGCTATCCAGAGCTTAGTTTTCATTTTATTAAAATAACACTTATTCTGAGTTATAAGAGAAATGGGTATACAGTTTGTAAATGAGAAGCTCATCCATAATGTGGTGTGTGTGTGTATGTGTGTATGTATGTGTATGGATAGATATAGTATAAAGCATAAACGTTATCTATCTCTTACTTTTCTTGCAATCTGGAATGTTGCTATTAAGACTAGCAGGCAGATTAAATAGGGTCCTTCAAGTCATGCCCATTGTTTTATGGACATATTCATGCAATTTTTCCCCACTTTTCTATGACATGTTAGTCTGGTATGTTTAAGGGTATTGCAGATATTTAGTACTTATTTGTGTTTACAGTTGCATAGGCTGTTCTGATCATAATGTTTATCTCAGTGACCCCTAAGTCAATAAAAACTTACACAACCTCTGAATTATATAAAATTAAACATAACATCTTTCTATATATTCAATTAAAAGTTTGCCAGTTCAGCATAAGAAGATAGCAAGTAGAAATTTGGATATCCTTCCAGTTGTTTCAATACTGTTTTTTTAAGTTAAAATACTGTTAATAAGAGCCCAAAAGTTTATTTACTTGATAACCCTATAATTAGCCAGAATACAATGTCATAGATGATCAAATACTCAAATTTTTCTAACTGCTTCTAATTTATCATTTTATGATTGTTGTTTTGTCTCCTCTCAGCAACCAAAGTTTCCCTAAATGCTCTCTAAGCATTTGAATAATGAACTAAGATAGTTCACTATTACAAAGCAGAGAAGTTTATTTTAAAAAAATCTAACGTTTTCCAGCTATGAGAAACATTGTTAAGGAATTGATGTTACATGAAACTGTTGAAGTCCAACAGCAACAAAAATCTGTAGAACTGCCTGAAATCTGATCAGTTCTTCAGATGAGATCAGTGCAAACAACATGCTGAACAATTTAGCTGATATTCACCATTCCGTGTTGCTTATGCAGCAGTGATCTACAGAGAAAAGTTATCAAAAATGTTTTCCAGCCTGTTCATAAAAATCATTGCCAAAAGTATGCAAAAGAGAACCTTGGTAAGTCTGAAATATTTTGGGGCAAAGTGACTTGAACAATTGGAACAAAGATTGAGCTGTTTGGCTACTACTACAAGATACATTTTGTGTGTGTGTGTGTGTGAGAGAGAGAGAGAGAGAGAGAGAGAGAGAGAGAGAGAGATTGAAGAAAGGAACACCTTGCCCATCATGTACTTAAAACCTTATAAAGGTTTTGGAGTGACCTTCACAGTCTTCCGGCAATAATGCCTATGTTGAAATCTCAAAATATCCTGCAAATGCAGAGACTTACTCTAAGAATGTTTCTGTGCTAGAAAATGTCTGCAAAGAAGATGTGTGTGTGTGTGTGTGTGTGTGAGGGAGGGAGGGAGAAAGAGAGAGGGAGAGAGAAAGAGAGAGAGAGAGAGAGAGAGAGAGAGAGAGAATTGTAAGAGGGGGACTAGAAAGACTGAGCTTTTTTTATTTGGAAGTTAATTCTATCCAAGAAGGGTTACAAATCAGTGACTGAAAGGCTATCCAAACTTTTGCACCTGCTATATTCACAGTTTTACAGTGCAAATGAAACAGGAATTTGATGCATAATAGTGCATAGGTTTGCACAGGTGGCAGCACACCTGTGTGTACTAATGGCAAGAGTGGTTCATTTGTGTTGTTTTGTTCTTCTGCCCTTTAGAACCGATAGCTGGCCAGCAAAGTCCTACATTATGCTGATTTGCCTTTTAAGATTGAAGATAAAAATGGCCCATTTTCTTCTCTGGCATAGGTAGTCCTCTACTTACAACTGCAGTTGAAGCCAGAATTTCCACTCATAATAAGCAAGGCAGTTGTTAAGTAAATTGTACCCAATTTTATGACCCTGGTTCCCAGGATTGTTAATTGAATCCACTTCCCCCATTGACTTTGTTTGTTAAAACACAAATGGGGATCACATGACCCCATCATAAATATGATGCAATCATAATAAATACATGCTGGTTTTCAAGTGCCCAAATTTGGATCACATGGCTGTGGGGATGCTAATTAAACTTCACAGTTTTGCCCATTCTTAGTTTACTGGGTTTTTTTGTTAACATACACCAAACTCTCCAAACCATGAGCAGACAATGTAGTATCTAAGGTACTAAGTTGCCCAGAATATAAGGTACTAAGTTGCCCTTACATAATTCCATGAAACCACAAAATGTTTTTTTTTAATTTTAATAAAAATGTCTACTACCTCATATCTTTCAGAACATTGCCAAACTTTTGTCAGTTCTCAAGAGTGAGATTGCTGAAATCATTTTTGGACATTTTAAAACTCATTTTTATTTTTTAATGCTTAACCCCAACTCATACTTTATGCATTCCCAGAAGTTTACGTATTTTGTTTTTAGGGATTCCAGGTATCAATTTTGTTTAAGGTAAATAGATAACATTTTTTCTATTAAAATTGCTGATTTTTAAACTGAGTTTTGATTATCAGTTTTTTACAGTTTATGGTCAGCTGGACAGTTGCACAAAATCAGTTGGACAATTACACAAAATCAACAAGGAAATTTCTACTTCCGAGTTTATAATTTTTTTAACACTAGTTTTAATCACCAGTTTTGTCAACAAGGAAAACAACTGTGTTGCCATAAAACCAATTAATAATCTTGTACTTTCTGAAAGACTGAATGTTTATTATGGTTTAAACTTTTGTGGATTATTGTCTGTTTTGAAGCAGGATAGATTGTGTTCTAGCATTATTATTCCATAACACATGTATTTATCATTAAGAATTTGCAAGAATAGGAAAATACAGCTGTCATTTTGTACATATTGGGAGTTTGTTTTGTACACACCAGAATTTAGATAAAAGCAGGTGTTCCCAAATGCAGTAGTTCTAAATTTCCAAATACTAGATAATCCATGTTGAGCAACCACAATTGGTACTGGCAACTCGGTCATTAAGTGAAACCATTATTAATGAAACCACAGCTATGCTTATGATCTTATTTCATAAGCTGAAATAAGGGTCATAAATGCGAGGACTGGTCACAAAGTTAGAATTGAGTGAAATGCCATTGGCTCTGTCACCACTATCATAACTCTGAAAGGTATTCTACAAGGCAGTCACTAAACAAGGACTACTGGTAAGCATACTCAACTAGATTTAAACCAGAGAACAGCAGAAATAGGAATTGTGCTGCCAGTAAAATAGCTGCAGATAGAACAGCACTTTCTATATACTGTAATTATTCCACATTTTCAGTTCAAAGTGTGTAACTGGCAGTTTTAATGCACATAAAAGGTAGATAAACTACCTTTTATGTGCATTTTTATACTTAGAATATAAAGTATGGAGTACGGAAAAGTAATTGCCTTTTCCATACTGGCATTCCTCTGAAAATAGAATCTTATACACATGGAGAATTCTCCAATTGCCACTTGTACTATTTTTCAAAATTAGAAATGCATAAAATCTGAAGGAACTGTTGATACAATCTCCATGTTGACCACAATGTGATTTTCTAATACATGGTGGAATTGCTATTTATAAAATTGAATATGTCTGAACGTTTGGAATTCTTGTTATTCCTTTCCTTACTGTCAAGGGATCTTGGCTGTTGCTTCTCGGATTTCCCATACTACAGCTTTGCCTCATTTCCAGTTTGTCTCGGATTACTTTAGTTTATACCAACATTATAAAATGAGCTTTATTTTTCATTAAACAGGAAACACTTGGGTTTTCCTTGGACAGCTGAAAGGCATCAAACTGATTCAGCTGATACATTTCTCTCCATTTTGCCCAAGCTATTAAAAAATAAAAAAGGGAAGGGGGAAGGGGTTTGGAAAACACCTACACAAATGCAATGGGTGTCAGTTTGCTTCTGGGTCCAATTCAAAATATTGGTTATTACCTTTAAAGCCCTTCGTGGCATGGGACCAGGTTACCTGAGAAACTGTCTCATCCTAAATATGTTGACCCATCCGGCTCAGTCAGATCGTCCCAAAGGTGCTTTTTCAAGAGGCAGCTGGACTTTCTTGGGTGAGAAGTGAAACATCTTTAAAGAAAAACAAGAAAGTCCAGTTGCCTCTTGACAATGAACCTTTGGGACAACCATGACCTGGATGACTGAGAATCTCCATAGACACCCAGTGAAATGGTTTGATTGATGGGATATAGGAAGAAAACCTCTCTGCCATTGCTCCTGCCCTTTGGATCATCTTACTCCCAGGGGTGAAGTGAACCCCTACTCTCCTGGCCTTCCAGAAAAGTATTAAAGCCTTGTTCTGCCGAGTAGCATCTCTCTGTGTGTCTGTCTGTCTAAGAGTGTCATACAATCTTGGGGGTGGCTGGTAGCTTGAAGGTACTGCTTCTGCCTTGTTAACTTTTTAACCTTACTAACTTTGTTTTTTATTCTTTTTAACTCTGCTCGGTCACGTTTTTATATTATTTTATGATGTTGTTTATAAAGCAATTAGAGTCACTTAGGTGTGATGGGTAATGTAGAAATTAGAGAAATTAGGGTTAGGGATGTAATCCAATCAGCTTTCCTGTTGATAAGGTTAGCTTTGCTGCTTTTGTTGTATGTTTATATGCATAGTCAAAGGACTGTATTGTTTTACTTTTTATGTGTAAAGTGGACAGCCACATTTGTGGTACGTGAGCATATCAGTTCACTATGAGAATTACCAACACCTTAACTTCCTGCGTATCTGCTCACTAAATTCTAACAAAAAAACACCACATGTCGATGATCTGAATGTTATTAGCATGCATGGAACAGTTCTTTCATTTTCAGTATCCACTAAATTTCCTTTTCTCAGAGCTCTTTCGGTAATCAGCTTCTTTCATCCTTAATGTTTATGGTGAACTGGGTATTTTAATTGCCTCAGTGTCTTGGTATTACACAGTTCGGAGCGTTTTAGAACTCCAGATGGCTGGCTCTTTGATGAAGAGCTGTATATGGCTTCAAAAATTTGATTAATGCTTATAACCATTAAGGAGCTGGAGCTGAAGGTCTGGAAGTGTCTATCATTAGACATTCAGGAGTACTTTAGGTAGTTAGGTGGAAAAAGTGAGCCGCACATTGAAAATATATACTTTTTTGTTAACAGCCCCTAATCTACATGGAATCCTTTTTCAAAAAGCACTTCAGGAGGAAGATTGCATCATCAGGGCCCCAACACTCCAGTGTGGTGGCCTTGCCTGCAAGCAGAGCAAGGCGGCGTTCTGTGGTAGGTCAGCCCTCTACCATACTTGTGGAACGCCGGCGCAGATCCAGTGCTCAGCTGCAAGAGATGTCTTGCTTGGGCTCCTCACACAAGCGTAGGGTGTGTTCCCGGAGGCGATCTAGTACCACCACCCCTTGCATGAGCCCTAGATTCTCTGTCCAGAAGAAGCGTGGGGGCCATGTGCACACCATAGATACTCATCTCATAGGGCCCTCTTTGCTGCTAGCCAGTCTCATCCAAGTATACAAAGAAGAAGAAAGGAGGCAGTCACATTGTACTGAAAGCTCCAGCTCAGCGTCTCCTAAAGATGAGGTGGTGGAGAGTGACTGGAGTGAGGAAACGCTCTCCTCAGGATCTGAAGGAGCAGTGTTTGAAAAGAAGGAACTGCAGACTGAGTGCTCACTATATCCCATTCCCCCAATCCAACACGTTCCCGATTTAAGACCTTTCCTACGAGACCCTTATTACCTGCGCCGCAGATCCTCCCACCTCCTTCCTGCAGAATTTGTGCACAGCAGAGCAACCTACGGGCTTCAAGGCCGCTACAGATACTTCAACCAGCGGCGGTGGTCAGGCGAAACCCCCAAGCCAAGTGCTTTGCTTCAGCTATGCAGTTTTGAAAGGGCTGCCAGGAGGTGGAAGGTGCCTGTCGGAACCAGTTGGCTGCCACTGAGTACCCATAAATGCTTGGGAGTGGATCCTGCCCTCAGCAGCTGTGGCAGTGACTCCTCTGAAGGCTGCCATGCCCTTTTGACGTATGTATGGCTTATGGGTGGTTTTAAAATCATTTGGCTGGAGCTGATGAGGGTGGAGGGGAGGTGATGAGTAGGGAGGAGAAACTATGGCAGCAGGAATGCTCTTTCAGATTCATTACTTTTGGAGGCTGAATTCTATTTCCAAAGAGATTGCGTTGAGTGCATTAATGAGAGACTAAACCGCCCAATCACAATAAAATAAATATCTGAATCTGACGTTCCTGAGACTAGCATTTTACTAGCTGCCTTTATCCTTGCTTTACATAGTATTTTCTTGTTCTGGTAAATAGTTTCAGGTTGTTGTGGGACTGCAATTCCCAGAGTTGCATGAGTATTGACTGCTAGCTGGGCATTATAGTCTAGACATCTGGAAACTACAAGGGTAGAAAACTAGAAATTAAAAGTCATATGTAATGTTAACTGGTTTTTTTAGCTTTTAAGCTACGTTCATCTCTCCCTGCCCCCCAAAAAACAACTGGCTTCATCTTACAGCCTGTGTAATTGCATATATTAGGATTTTTTTCCCCTCTAGCCTTTCAGAAAAATGATTCTCTATCCCTGGAGTAATTTTTCTCCAGGTTGGGCTTACAGAACACGCTTATTATAATTGGTTATGGACAAAGTAAGTGTATGGTGCAAACCCCATAGCTCAGTCAGCAGTTGAGAAATAGAATTAGCTTTAACCCCAGACAACCCCTTTTTGTGCAAATACTGTAACTCAGACAAATGTGGAACAGTTTTCAAACCCTGCCTAGTCGGTCATTCAAGCAAAAGGAGCTGATAAAGCAAGCTTCTCCAGCCATGGATGTTCCTAGCACCCACAGAACAAGCTGCAGCACCCAATGAAACCTTTCTAATACCAGTTGGTTGTAGGACCAATGAAGCCCAAAGGTGTTTGCCTGGCAGTGAGAATGGAGCTAGTAAAGCCAGGCTGTTACTCCTGACACAAGAATGCATGACATTGCTAGGCATTTATTAGAGGAAGCCGGGGGGGGGGCTCTATGTTCCCCCAAATACTGGCTTTTGAACCAGTAGCAAAGTGTGTTGACTGAATTAAACAGGTTGGGTAAACATGACTGTGGAGTACTCTTTTTTAAAAAAAATGCCCTTATTTAGCATCAAGGTTTTAAATATAATATACATATGGTCTATTTTGTGTGAACAAAATGCCCTTACAGCCAGTCTTCTTCTTGTCTTTCAGAAAAGCCATTGCCAAGTCGGGTCTCCAGCACATGGTAGCCCAGCCAACCCCCACATTCGCCTTAAGAAGTGACTCAGAGAGGGAGATTCGTAATTCTGTTGACTGGAGTGTAAGTTCCTGTCTTGGGTGAACAAAAGAAGAATGGGTTGTTTCTCTGTCATTAGCTTGGCTGAAACTACCAAGTCCCCACATGGTTGGCCTTTAAGGGTAGAAGCAGAGAGTATCTTTGACCACAGAGTGTGTCACAATCAGATTGCTTGAGATAGCAATAGTGCTTAGACTTATATACTGTTTCATAATGCTTTACAGCCCTCTCTCTAAGTGGTTTACAGAGTCAGCCTATTGCCCCCAACACTGGGTCCTCATTTTACTGACCTCGGAAGGATAGAAAGCTGAGTCAACCTTGAGCCCATCAGGATTGAACTCCAGACTGTGGGCAGAGTTAGCCTGCAATACTGCATTCTAACCACTGTACCTCCAGGGCTCCTGGTGGAAGTGGAAACAACATAGAGAAGTGAAGCATGATGATGTCCCATCATGTGGTTCATGTGTATTCCCATTTCTCTGCTGCAATCCCTGGTATGATTAAGATAATATGCCTCTTTCCAGTTCATTATGAAGCTGAATTTAAGAAATAAGTCCTTGAACCAGAATAGACGATGATGGAAAACTGGGCAGGTTCTAAACTAAGTATAATTTTGCCTGGAGTTCTAAATTGCCTCTGTCTTTCAGGAGACTGCAGTTTATGGGGAGCACATCTGGTTTGAAACCAATGTCTCTGGGGACTTCTGCTATGTGGGGGAACAAAACTGTGTGTCAAAAATGCTGGTAAGTTTTGTAAGAAATTTTCACTGTCTGATAAACTTCAAGACTATGTGAGATTATATCACCACCTAGTGGAGAAATCAGACATGAAAGTATAAAAACTAGAAATATGTTTGATATGTTCAGACTAACGCATGAAAAAAAGGAAATAGGCTCATTTTACGGAATTGATTTATGCTTTATATGTCGTACACTCCTCTCATGACTTAGAAAGATTTATAACAATTCAAGAAAACATTATTTTAACAGTTATTAAAATACAATATGAATAAAAATTTGAAAATTATGACAATAATATTAAACACTCTGGATGAATAAGTAATTTTAAGCTGCTTCCTATGTGCCAACAAGAGGAGCCTTCTGCCCTAGCAGCCCCATTCCTACCCCCCCCCCCAGAAAAAGCCAAATTCCTGACTGGTGTCAAATGTTCCTGTGGCAAGACTTGCCAAATGGGTGGCCAAGTGCACAGAGGTCTGTACAGAAATATTTGTTTCTGTAGGAAACAAATTCTTGGACTTCCATCATGTAAGGTAAGATGCATCTGGCTGATATGCAGCCATTCAGGATCGATCCTGGAACCAATAAGCCTTTCATTTTGCAAGCCTGCTTCTTAAGGGTGCGTGCAACCTCCTGAATCTTGAAGTAAATCCATGGAATGAACTATCTTTTCTGAACTTTGCTGCAACCTATTTTTGCAGTCTTTATAATAAGTAGGGAAGGAGACATAAAACTGAGAATTGTCAGCATCTTTCCAGCAACTGGAAAGGATTGTTCCAGTGATGCTGGTATTAATACTTCTTTATAAAAGCAGAACAGTTTTGGTAAAATCTTCAGTTTCAATTTCCTTTTTCTATATGAATTGTGAATTTGTATTATTTTGAACAGTCTTAGTTGCATAGGAAGTTTCAGAACCTTTTCTGCAAAACTCTCAAGGGAAGAGGACTTCTACCTCAGTAGGAAATGGGCATGGAGAGAATTTTGCAAAATCTAGGATACCTCTGCTAAACTATTGTCTGATTATGGATTCATGGGGAATGTTGTCCTATCCCCAAAGTAGTAATCTCCCCCCCCCCCAAATTAACAGCCCAATTATATTTTTAGCAATCTTTTTTCCCCTTTAATTTGACAAGAAAGCTCTCAAAACAAGAGTATCTTATAGGCTTAGGGAATGTAAAAGCTAGCATATGCAGGCCAGGCTAAGATTCCAGACCAAAGAGTCACAGATGCTCCAGTGAGCTTTTTCAGCATATCTTCAGGGAGATTGAAGATGAGCATGCTTGCTAGGAGCCAAGATAATGGTGAATTATGTCTAGGCAATGCCAAAGAGAACTTAGAATCCAGAATAGCATCTGATCTGATCTGAATTTATTTCAAGTCTATCCTCAGCTCTCCTTCACAGCCGGCCAGCAATTTCAGATCTGCCTATGTCATGCAAAATCCCTGTAGCCCTTGAAAAAATATTGTTCTTTTTTTAATGATGGTGATGGTAATAATGATATCTAGTTTCAAATAACAACAGAAAAGCCTACTCCAGTATAAAAGTAATTGCTTATATATGGAAGAAGTAGTCCTCAAGGAACCCTTTCTCCTAGGGTCACAGAAAGCTCTTAAAATCTGGCTGTGGTCCCAGGCCTGGAGTTAATGTATTATTGTATTTTCTGGAGCCTGTTTTGTTTGATTTGTATTGCTTGTGAGATGATTTCAGTCTGGACTGTTTTGTTATGTTTCATCTGTTTTTATAGATCCTTTTTGTTTTTGTTTTGTATGCTATCCAGAGTTTATTGGACTTGAGTGGCTATAACAAGCTTGAATAAATAAGATTAAAGGTGCAACTGCTGCCCATTAGAGATTAGATAAGCTACTATGGTATATTCCAGCCCACCTGTCTGAATCAATATAAATGTGTACAGTAAAACCTCAATTTTACAAATCATTTGCAAGAAGTAGTGCCTGTTATAGACAAATGCCCATTAAATATGAATTTAGACAATTGATCTGCTTTGCATTATCTGACTAATTACATCAGTTGTCCCAGCTGCTTCAAAACAACAGCCTGTCCATTATTAGAAATGAAGACCAAACTAAAATTTTGTTTGTGGCATTCAACATTTGCTGAATGAGTCTGTGAAACTGTTGATAACTCTATAGTTTCAATAATTGTTGATGATGTTGATAATTCTGAGTGCTTATTTCCCTCCCAAAATTTCACTGTGCTTTACTCACTGCTGAATATTTGACGGCATTTTTTCTCTCCCAGAATTTTTCTTTAAAAGCAGAAGCAATGTTTTTACAGTTCCCTCCTATTGCACAATCTTGATCTTAATCTCTCTCAATCAAATCATTTATTCTAATAGTGTCTTCATATTCAAAGCAAAATAAATATGTAGTATGCACTTGTAATTTTTAAAAAGTAAACATTCGTGAAAAGAAAGATTTCCTAATAAAGAAAAACATGAGAAAAAGTAGTTAAGATGTCTGATGTTGGACTGAGAGTTTTCATTTGATGCATTTAAATGTTTTAATTAGTTTGCAATTTATTCATTCTGTGATGTTTGAAAAGTGACACCCAAGTTAACAGAATTATGAATGTATTCATTTATCAAAAAGACTTTTATGGCCACCTATCTTAAAACACATCTCTGGACAACTCACAGCAGAGATATATAAAAATATATTTTAAGACATCTCTTTATTAAACCTCTGTTTGGGGGATTACAATCTAATTCAGATTTATTTGCCTCTTCCTGAATTCTATTTGATTCATTACGATCCAGAAATGGGGAAGACATTGCGCTCCATATCTCAAGTCACTGCCTTCCTTGCCTCCTGGCATGTATATAAGGATGCAAACATGCAGACTAAAAAAATTGCTTTTATCTGCAAGGTTTTTTATATGTTAGAATTTCCATTGAATCATTTTTCTGGATAATTTGCAATTTTCTCAAGCACTGGTTGATGGTATAAATATTATGTTTCCTTTGTTGCAGCAAAAACCTATGACCAAGCGCAAATGTGCAGCCTGCAAAATTGTAGTCCACACACCCTGCATAGAACAATTAGAAAAAGTGAGTAAACAATCATGAAAAATACTCTGCTGTATTTGATTCCATCTTGCCACAACCAAAATCTGAAACCTAATAAGATAAAAATCATATGACTTAATTTCTTTTCTTCTAATTCCTTGATCCTAGCTTAGTATTTGGAAGGCCCTAGATTCAGTTAAATTTAAATTTATTTCAATCTAGACATTACCAGTTAAATAATCCTGGAGAACTGGGAGGTACCTTGTATTACTGCTATTTAGAGAAAAATGCACTGAGCTAGACTAATTCAAATTGCATATCCTGTAGTTTCATATATTCTTCTGCTTACTTTTTCATTGAAGCTATTTAGAGGGAGGAATGACAGGAAAAAAATATCAAAATAGACTGTTATTCATAGGATTAAATCCTCCTTCTGTTAAATCCTCAGATTAATTTCCGATGCAAGCCTTCCTTTAGAGAATCTGGATCAAGGAATATCCGGGAGGTAAGAACTGTATGAACTAGTTAGGATTTTGTAGCACTGTTGAAGGTGGGGGATTTTTAAAAATATGCAGCTTCATCCCAAAGCGTTTAAAATATTTGGCCTAAATTTGAAGCAGGGAATTGTAGCCAAGTCTAAAGCTATACTTTTCCATGGAAATAAAATATGAATGGTTTTGGAATAGAAAAAATACTATTATGCCTGCCTTCTTATCTTCAAGAATATATATATATATATCTTCAGATAGTGAGAAGTAATAAATTTTGTGCTAAGCAGTCTCTCTGGTTCAAGAATTGCATACGTATGGTCATGGATAGATTTTCTTAAAGAAAATAGTTATAGGAATATAACCAGTTATAGGAATAAATGAATAAATGCATGCTATCTGGTTAGTTCATTTGTTCATTTTTAGAACTATTACTTATGGTATTCATAAACTGAATATGTATTAATGAACTATTTTATAAATATATTTCAGTAATCTTATAGTTGGTGTTTTGCTAGTATAACCTGCAAATTTTATAAGAATAGTGACTCTGAAAGTAAGTCCAACTTTGCCACAAGACGGTTGACTTTTTCCAGTCATTAGATAGCTTTTATTCATCTGCATTAACTCTATTATTTTAAACTTATTCCAGGGTGTTAGTTCCCAAGTCATATAAGTGTTTCATCAACAATATTGACAGAATCTTTGCATGGTTCTGTATTTGATGGGTGCTGTTTAAAGCTTGTAACTAGTATTAGTTACTAGTACTAGTTGTACTAGTACAGTATTACAATACAAGAAATAACCATATTTCTCTTCCTGAAGATGAACGGGACTACATTCCATTTGGGGAAATGTGACCAGCATTTTGTGCTGCTTGTGTAACAGAAAAACTCGAGGCAGCATCTATTCTTGATAAGAAAGGCAGTGCTTGCCTTTAAACTTGGATGAAGAACAAAAGCAATTTCCATGAATTAATTCCTAAGGTCACTTATGCAACATTTCTCCTACCACCCAACAAGAACAAACTGTGAATGGTATCTAATGCCTGTCTTCGTTTGCCAGCTCTTACCAGAACATCAACAGCTTAATATTTAGCAGCACTGAAAGTGGTTGTGTTCCTTCCTGTTCCTTTGTTTCTTTTTTCCTAAAATCACTCTCCTCTTTCTCTGTAGCCTACTGTTGTGCGGCATCATTGGGTACACCGGAGACGCCAGGAAGGGAAATGTCGACAGTGTGGAAAGGTGAGGAAAATAGTGTATATATATTTATCAAATTGTATATATAGAGAGAAAGAGAGGGGTTTTGTTTTAGAGGAGCCAAGCTTAGTATGGAACTGGTGAGAACCAATATTGGACTCATATCTTTGAATAATATTCTTTATTCTACCAAATAAAAATGTGCTATATACTGTGTGATTGAGTTTTATGAACTATTATCTTTCTGATTTGGTAAGTTTTTTCCACATGTTGTTTAACTACATCTCTCGCTAATTCGTTCGTAATTCATTGGGTTTCCAGAAGTTAACCTTCACAAAATTCCAGAAACATGTGATTGAAGGACATTTCTGTACAAAATTTATAAATGTATATCTGTTGCAACACACAAAAATATGGTTATTTAGTAGGCTTTATACTTTTCACTGTAATGTAAAAGGAAAAAGGAAACATGAATAATGGTGGTTGTTGTTGTTTTCTTCGTCTGTCCAGGGCTTCCAGCAGAAATTTGCCTTCCACAGCAAGGAAATTGTAGCCATCAGCTGTTCCTGGTGTAAGCAGGCAGTGAGTGCAGCATGCATTTGTTTACCACAATATTATTCTCTTTTTCTCTGCCTCTCTTTGCCCCAGAAAACGATGTGAAGTTTTTTAAATTAGTTTTTGTGTCATGATTTTACTTATATATGTAAAAGTATATACTTTTATCATTGTAAGTTCTTGGCTACAGTACTTCTCCTTCAAGGGGAAAAATAATGTTGAGAAGAGATCTGTTCAGAATGAGAAATAATGACACCTGGGACCAGCTACTCTGTCGCTAAGCACCACTTCTAAGTGAAAAATCGTGTGACTCCACAAGACATAAAAACTCACTTCTGCTTCCATTGTTAAGCAAATCACCATAGTCATTAATTGGGACATCGTATGACAGCAATTTTAGATTTCACTTCTGTGTTCTCTTTTAATTCTACTTCTTGAAAGCCGGTTGTAAAGCACACAGATGGCAATTAGGTGACCATGGGATGTTGGAATGGTTCTAGATGTGAAGATTGGTCGCAGAGCCTTTTTTTTTCAATCTTTGTAACTTTGAACAATTATTAAATGAGGTACTATAATTAGTAAGCGAGGATTACCTGTAGTATCTGAGGTGCAGAAACTAGTCACTTACTTTTTACTTTCTTATATATTTCCCAAGAGTATTGTTGGCTTGACTGGTAGTAAAAAAAATGTAGAATTGCAAGACACTTTTTTTTGAAAAAAACAATTTTTTTTTGTAGAGATAGAGAGAGGGAAAGAGATGCAAAGCTAAGTGCTTCCTTCTACATTAGTATTCTGACATAGTGTATTTACTGGTAGAAATGTTAACAGGGAAATATAAAAGAAACTCCCTAGCATCCTGAAATAGTACGATCTTTCCCACTAACTCAGCAGTCTTCCTGTAAAAGTTTAGGCAGACAAAACAGGAACTATAAGTTCTCAAACCAGGCCAAATGTACAATGACTTTCAAAAACTTCAAGGCCACTAAGCACTGAGCCAAGTTTCTGGTTATTCAGTAGGGCAGGAGGTAGAAATTTCAAATTAAAATTCCGAAATCTTTTTTTAAAATTATTTCTTTGCATTGCAGTGGATAATAGACTGCTGTGTTACAGCTTTATTACTGTCTGTTCTAAATGTTCTAATCTAGTTGAGCTACATCTGAAAGTTTTCATCCAAGTCAGGCTCAGGAGTTGTGCTAAACCATGAAGTCCCAGGAAGTTTATTATATAAGTTTATGATAAAGCCTAGCACTTAAATCTGATTTCCAAACCTTTCTGCTTACTGGAGTACACTAGTCCAGTATTGGAAACAGCCTCACAGAGGCAGCAATTGTTGTTAATCGATTCTGTTCTTTTGCTTCTTTTCAGTATCACAGCAAAGTTTCGTGCTTTATGCTGCAGCACATTGAAGAGCCCTGTTCATTGGGGGCACATGCTGCTGTTGTCATCCCTCCCACCTGGATTTTGCGTGTCCGTCATCCCCAAGTATGTATCAATTCTATGTTTTCTTCATCCCTGTGCAAATTTCTCCCCTTAATCCATTTATCCTTACTTAGGCCCAAGCCCTTCCTTATGCATTAAGAGTTCCCAACAGAATTCAGGGAATTGCAGTCTTAACACTTCTGGAATGTGGAGGAGGTACTTTAAATTAACTCCGGATTTACATGGTTTGTTCTTTCTGTCCCCCTCCCTCTTCTCTCTCTAGAACCCTCTGAAGTCAAGTAAGAAGAAAAAAAGGACTTCCTTCAAACGGAAATCCAGCAAGAAGGGACCTGAGGTCAGAGATTAAGACTGAGAACTTGAAAGAATACAGAGAACAAAATGAAGGGCAAGCAGTCCTAAAGAAAAAATAGGAGAAAAAAAATCCTGGGAAATTGGCTAATGTTTTTTATTTATTTATTTATTAAATTTATATCCCACCTCTCTTCCCCATCGGGAACTCGAGTGCATACAACAAGATAAAAAAACAGTAGCCTATACAATATAAAATCAAAACTCATTCATACGATCCAGACATACAAGAGGGAAGAACAAGGTCTCAATTCCATGCCCTCCGACAAAGCCAGGTCTTAACAGCTTTGCGGAAGGCAAGTAGATTGGGGATGGTTCTGATCTCCGCAGGGAGCGTATTCCAAAGGGACGGTGCTGCCACAGAGAAGGCTCTCGCCCACGGCCCCGCTAGCCGACATTGTCTGGCTGACGGTATCCGGAGCAAGCCCTCCCTGTGGGATCTAACCGGGCACTGGGAGGCATACGGTAGCAGTAGGGGGTCTTGAAGGTATCCCGCTCCTAAGCCATGAAGGGCTTTAAAAGTTGTCACTAGCACCTTGAATTGCACCCAGAAGACCACCGGCAGCCAATGCAGCTCGTGGAGGATAGATGTTATATGGGCGCACCTAGGTGCGCCCGTAATCACTCACGCGGCCGCATTTTGCACCAGCTGCAGTCTCTGAGTGTTCTTCAAGGGCAGCCCCATGTAGAGCGCGTTGCAGTAGTCCAATCGGGAAGTGATAAGGGCGTGAGCAACCGTGTGTAGAGCCCCTTGGTCCAGGAAAGGTCGCAACTGGTGCAACAGGCGAACCTGTGCAAAGGCCCCCCTGGTCACAGCCGTAAGATGGTAGCTGTGGATCCAGAAGGACCCCCAAGTTGCAAACTCGGTCTGAGGGAAGTAATTTATCTCCTCCCAGTACCAAAGTTGGATAATCAACTGGAGACCGAGTACTTTTGTACTTTTGAGCATTAATTTGCTAGAACAAATGGGGAAAATGCACTTTTTAATGCCTCCTCCTCTGTGCTCAATGCAAAGAACTGCCTTCTGTTTTCTCCCAGCCAGACCCTAATAAAATATTTGCAAACCAGTAATTTTTCCTAAAGACTAAGGAAAAATAGTCCAACAGAACTGAAGCAAATTGGACAATGCCATTTAACACAGAGGTGAATAACATGCGACTCTCCAGATGTTGCTGGACTATCCTCCCACTAGCCTCTATCAGTGGCCATGCTGGGATGAAACGTCTGAGAGCCATAGCAGGGTCCTATTATCACCCCTTGGTTATCATGCTAAATATTAAAAGAGAAAATATCTTTCTCTAAATGTGCAGTAAAACTGCACTATCCTGCTTACAGATAGTGATAAAAATTAGTCATTCATTATAAATATGCATTAAAAGCAACAAAGCTATTTAATAGTGTCTTGATTCCAGAAAATACTAAATGTTTTCATTGAAAGGAGGATTACTTATAGTTATTGATTACAAAGGCTAGATATTGTCCTTACAGAGCTTCAGAATGCTGGTTGCTGGAGAACAAGAGGATATCACTGCACTTAAGGATGCTTATAGGCATCCCTACAATGTCCACTTGACTTAATTTGGACATAGAAAGCTGAACTGGGTAAGACTGATCTTATCCAGCACAGCTGTTGTATTTCTTTAAATATTTGTAGCTCCGCTCAGATATAAAGGTCTATGGATGTTTTGCTCTTTCACACCAGATAATCCAAAAGGAGATTGTTTATTGCTTAGAAAAAATGAGAATTGAAGCCAAAAAAGGGAAGAAAAGCTAAAAACAGTTTTTCTGATGAAATGTAGATACCTGGCTGGCTTTAGAGTAGTTAGATCACCATCATTTCCATGATTTTTGTTCTTGTTTTTATAGACCTTGACATAAAAGGCAAGAAAGACTTTCTTTTCTACAAAAAATAAAACCCAATTATTGTTCATATTCTCAGTCCTAGCACTTGCATTTGTTCCATTTTTGTGGTTGTCAGAAGTACAAGGAATTTAGTGACTGTTAACATGCATGCAATGTAAATCCTATGGGTAAGACTCTGATTTCTTCATTTGACATTCTGTAATTCATCTTTTTTAGGAAGGAAGATGGAAACCCTTTGTTATCAAGCCCATTCCAGCACCTCTCATGAAGCCACTGCTTGTGTTTGTGAACCCCAAGAGTGGTGGGAATCAGGTAAATCATTTATCCGATGTTATTTTTCAAATTCCATTGGCTCTCTATTAGCCTTCTTCAGCATATTTTCTTTCATTCTTTTAGGGAACAAAGATATTCCAATCTTTTATGTGGTATCTAAACCCTCGGCAAGTTTTTGATCTCAGCCAGGGAGGGCCCAAAGAAGCGTGAGTAACATTTAAGAGAGTCTGAACCGCACACAAGTACATTTGTCATTTCCAACTGACAGAGACAGACCTGAAATTATTGGGAAATTTTTTTTAATGTTTATTATTATTATTTATTATTGGGATTTTTATACCGCCCTATCTCCCAAAGGACTCAGGGCGGCTCACAACAATAAAAAACATACAATAAGAAATTTAAAAGGTATTAAATAGACGTCCCAATAACCTAATTAAAACTAACAAACCAATAAAAAAATAAAAAAAAACCATCAGTCCAGGTCAGCCAGTTGAAAAAGCCATGTTTTCAGATCACAACGGAAGGATTGAAGGTCAGGAGCCATCCAAAGCTCCAAGGGCAGCTGATTCCAAAGGGCGGGTGCACCCACAGAGAAGGGTCTCCCCCTGGGGGTCGCTAGCCGACACTGTCTGGCCAACGGCACCCTGAGGAGGCCCTGTCTGTGGGAGCGCACAGGGCAATGGGAAGTTGTTGCTGGCAGTAGGTTCTCCTGCAAATACCCCGGCCCTAAGCCATGTAGGGCTTTATAGGTAATAACCAGCACCTTGAATCTCACCCGGAGGGCAACCGGCAACCAATGCAGCTCACGCAGGAGGGGTGTAATATGGGAGTATCGGGATACTCCCATCACAACCCACGTGGCCACATTCTGTACCAGTTGAAGCCTCTGAGTGGTCCTCAAGGGCAGCCCCATGTAGAGAGCATTGCAATAGTCTGTACGGGAGGTAATGAGCGCATGTACGTAAGGCATCTCGGTCCAGATAGGGGCGCAAATGATGCACCAGGCGAACCTGGGCAAATGCTCCCCTGGTCTCTACATATAACATCTATCCTCCGCGAGCTGCATTGACTGCCGGTGGTCTTCCGGGTGCAATTCAAGGTGCTAGTGACAACTTTTATCCAGAGTCACAGGATCGAATTCTTCCCAAATGTTATCCACAAGACCAGTCGCTTCCCCCAACAGACCCTGATCAGTCGGAGTCCAGACTGGCCCGGATCTGAGCAATCTTTGCCCAGGTCCAGCTGGTTCACCAGTTACGCCCATATCTGGACCGAGATGCCCTGCGCATGATCACTCATGCACTTGGTACCTCTCGACTCGACTACTGTAATGCTCTCTATTTAGGACTGCACTTGCACACCATCTGGAGGCTTCAGCTGGTGCAGAATGCGGCCGCACGGGTTGTGATGGGAGCTTCCCAATACTGCCATATTACGCCCCTCCTGCGCGACCTGCATTGGTTACCGGTTGCCCTCCGGGTGAGGTTCAAGGTTTTGGTGTTGACATACAAAGTCCTTCAAGGCATGGGTCCGGGATATTTACGGGCGCGTCTCCTGCCGGCATCGAGAACCAACTGTGCAGGCCCACAGGCAGGGGCTCCTCGGGGTGCCATCTGTGACCCAATGTCGCTTGGGGAAGGGGAAATGCTGGTAGAAAGGGGAGAAGAAGAAATAAACAATCCTGTGGAGTGAGTCAAGCTAAAAGAGTTTCAGTTCTCCCAGGAGAACAAACAAGCATTGTGGCTGAATTTTCAATTGTCCAGGTTTTCCATTCTACAATGTTGTAGGAATGAATTTGATCTCTTCAAGAGAGTTTGGGGGTGTATAGGCTTAGTCCAGTGAATAAGGAGGAAAATCAGATCTCTGAAGCCCTTCTTCTTGGACCAAGCCTGTATTTCCCTGCTATCATGCTTTACATAGAAAAGGGGATCAGATAAATGCTCTCTTTTCCTTTAGGTAAAGAGGAAGAGCTGCCTTTTTATATAAAGGAGAAAGCATAGAATTATTGCTCACTGCTTTCTGCTCCAATGAAAAAGACAGTCTGTGAAGGAACAGATAAAGAATAAATCATTCCTTACCATTGCTGCTGCCAATAAATCTATTATGTACAGGAAGAGACAAGGAACAATTGTTTCCTGTCACATCTTGCATGCACATGCCCTTGTGAAGAGAGGAGCAGAGTTGGTAAAATTAAAAAAAAAGGTAGAATTTTACCAGGGTCCCTGAAGATAGAATCAGCTATTCTATAAATTACATCTGGCTTTTGCACTGGAGCTTCCCCATTGCCTGGGGAATGGGGAGAAAATTTTGGTGGGCTGCAGAGAAATCTCACCCCTAGAGCAACCCCCAAAGCAATTAATCCAGGCTGTGCAGAAACACAAGGCTGCGCTGCCCACACGGCCCGCGGGAACCCTCCCCGCCCACTCACTCCTGACCTGGCAAACTTGCCTGCTAAATTGCTATTTTTCCTTTTTTCGACCATCAGCTGTTCTGCTGTGCCAGGAGATTTAGATTAGCTAGGAAGCAGGAAATGGTTGGATTTCTTGCTTTCTAGCTAGTGTTTAGATCTTCAGCTCTGCTTTTAAGCAAATTTTATGTGACAGACTGAGCTAGCCGATAGCAGATAGATAGATCACTGAATGATTCTGTGAGCAACTCAATCTCCCTACCTGCTTTGCCTGATTTTGGGTAAAAGTTGCTCTTTGTTTTTATAAAAAAATTCAATATTTACATACATGGTGTGTTGTGAGTTAATTTTGTGAGTTTAGTTGCTAGCAAATTTTATGAGTTTGCTTGCAAGCAAATTTTATGTGACAGACTGAGCTAGCCAATGGCAGATAGATAGATATCTGAATGAATCTGTGATTCTGTGAGCAACTCAATCTGCCTGCCTGCTTTGCCTGATTTTGGGTAAAAGTTGCTCTTTTTTTATAAAAAATTCAATATTTAGATAAGTATTTATAATGTTTACATACAAGCCATGCCCAGGCAGTCATATGACCACCAAGCCACACCCACAAATTAGGCCACACCCACAGAACCAGTTAGTGTTCCCTCGGATTTAAAATTATGAGTTTGGTGGTCCCTGAGGTCCAAAAGCTTGGCGACTCCTGCTCTAGATGGTGCTCTGAAGTGGGGTACTAAGCATGGTACTGAAATAAACTACTTCAATACATTTTCTAGCTGGACGCCTTTCTGCTCCTTGGAAGAAGAAAAATCTTATTCCATTAAGCTAACAGCCAGAGAGAACATACACAGTTCAAACTACAAACATTTACTCCCTGTCACTCATTTTTCATTACTTGGGTATATGTAGCTTCTTTCAGATATGGAGACAAAGCTGAAGAATTATTCTAAAGATATGTTTTTAAAAATTATTTTTACCTGAACTAAATACAATTTCTAAAAATACCCTATGGAAATGTGTATATCCCACAGATATTTTTTAGGGTGGGGAAAGGAGGAATGAGGTTCAATAGATAAAAATAAGTGATGCTTACTCTGGGTTTTGTGCAGGTTGGAGTTGTATCGTAAAGTGCACAACTTACGGATTCTGGCATGTGGAGGAGATGGTACAGTAAGTGGCTATGTCCCCTTTCCTGTGTGATAAGCTGTGATTAGGTAGATCTGCATCAGTAGCAGAACCTGGATCAGTATCCAGATAGTTCTATTCACTGTGTTATGTATGAAGAATTGTCCACCAAATTACTTAATACAGCCATATGTATGCACGGCTACCTGTTCAAGGGTACAGAGCTGTTTACATTTTACCTAAAGTAATAATTCAGCAATGAATTAGAGATGGACATTTCTATGAGCACTGTCTATATTGCTGGTTGATTAGTTCTTGGCCTATGACTTTTTAACTTCTGGAGGATATAATATTTCGTTATGCTGTGGCCCTGCAGTCCTATCTAAATTGTAGTCCTGTCTAAATTGTAAACCAACAATTGTAACAAATATTCCTTTGAATTTATTTTGGTTGGTTGTTGGGTTAATTGAATAAATAGCATGGCCCCTGAGAAAGCCTGCCATCTTTTGTAACTCTTCTTTTTACACTTTTTGGGCTGGCTCCTGTGGATGTATGTATATTAAAAATGCTATAAATAGCTGAAGCAACTGAGCAGATACAGGAAATTGCAGCAAAAATTCTGTCTGAATCTGTTATGTTTTTCCTGGCTGAGTAGGTGGGATGGATCCTATCAATTTTGGACCAGTTACGTCTGAACCCTCCACCTCCTGTGGCCATTCTTCCTTTGGGGACAGGAAATGACCTAGCAAGAACACTGAACTGGGGCGGGGTAAGAATTTGCCAACTCATTACAAGTTTTGTATATGGCTTATGTTCCAAGTCAGCACTGCAAATGACACTAAGTAGATAGTTATTTGTTTCCATTACCTTGTCTCAGTTCTCACAGACAACATGTCAACCCACAGGGATATACTGATGAACCGTTGTCAAAAATCCTGTCTCATGTAGAAGAGGGGGAAATTGTGCAACTTGATCGCTGGAATCTACAGATAGACCCCAAACCTGAGGGAAATCCAGAAGAGAAGGATGAAACAGCCACAGATAAGGTAAGCCTCATAGCTATCATCATTAAGTTAATACTAATGTCATAACCAGATAAATCAGTTCCTCGCTCTCAACACATGACATGTTGTGCTTCATAATTTATTCCATAATGGTCAAGTATAATTAGATATGAGTTAAATATAATGAGAAATATTCTGTGACATCACTGAAAATATACCTTGCTCTCAGGGATGGGATCCGACTGGTATAACTACTGGTTCTGTCATTCTGCATCGCATGCATGCGTGAGTCGTGCGAGTGCAATTTATGACCTGCTGAGCTGCCCGGACAGCTGAGCAGCGCTGCGTGCGGGTGCGCAGCGGTTGGAAAAGCCCCTTTTTCCTGCTTTTTCAACCGCAGCTGTGTCGCGCAAAGCAGCTGCAGCTGAAAACGCAGGAAATAAAGGCCAGGTAAGAGCCCAGGTGGGTGGGTGGGCCAAAACAGCAGCAAACATAGAACCGGTTCTATGCATGCTCTCTGTTTGCTGCTCTTCAGAGCAACCACTTCTACAGAAGTGGACAGAACCAGTAGAATCCCACCCCTGCTTGCTCTCTAGCTAACTCTAACAATTCGGAGCCTGTGTGACAAGTGGGGCAACAGGAAGAAGTAAATTCTAAAAATGAAGATGGAAAAAAATGGTTGGAAAAAGGGTCAGTAAGCATAATCTAAATCCAGTAAAATAGATAATATTCTCTAAAATCTGCCATTTGTCCTTTTAACGTGCAATGATTATACTTAAGCATAGAGCAGCTTGCTGTCATAATTCATCATAAGTACAGTAGAAGAACAGAATTTTCAGTTCTGTATTCAGCTGTAGGAAGCCTAGCTGTGATGTCCTAGTTAGATCAGATGTAAGCAATCAAAATGATAGCACACTTATACCATGTAGAAGTTTTATTTGAAGCTGACTGTTTATCAAACTTGTTTGCCGCCCATTTCACCCTAGGCGGCTTACAGGGAGTTACTGATGATACCAAATCTTTTTCTGTGAAACAGTGTCAGGTAATAATATATCTGCACTGAATAGCTGCTATAAACATGAATAGAATAGATAAGGGATAATAAATTGAAACTGTCCTCAGAAAAAGTATAGAAGTTATTACAATGCAATCTGGTGCACTTCTGGAACCAAATGTCTCTGGTTTTCAAGGTTGGGATAACAAATCATAGCACCTTTTTATCAAGAAGAGAATGAAGTTGTCCCTTACTCTTCCTGACTAAATTGAAAAGTCAGAAAGACCACATACTAGAATGCTTTTGTTAAAATAAAGCTCTTTATGTGATATAGAGAGCCTTAATAAAGTAGATTTCCAGATTTCACAGTTAGCAGCTGTACTTGCATCCAGGTATACAAAAGGACAACTTTCCTTCTGCTCCTGGGCTGAAAGTTTGATGTGAGAGAGAAGGGGCTGGAGTCACTGTGAATGCCCTGCCCTCTCCCCAGTTTAAATCCTCCACCCGTTCATCTGAATGTTATTGTGAATGGAAAAACTGTATGTGTGTGAGAGAGGAGGAAATGCTTTAAGTTATTGCCAGTTCTTCATTACTTTACTCCAATTTACTCTTGCAAAGAACTTCCCATTTTCTGGAGTTTCAGATTCCAAACGCATCCTTGGAATTCAGAAAGATGGTAGGTTGGAGTAGAAAAACAAAACAGCATGATTTAAACATGAATCTGTGGGATGCCTAGTTTGGCTCTAAGAATTTTTCTTATTGTTTAGAATCACAGTGACTTAAGAGTCTCAGAGTCTCAGCTAAAACAGCTTTTGTGAGAATCTCAGGAACACATGATTTGGTATTATAAGTAGTCCTTGATGTACGACCACAATTGAGCCCAGAATTTATGTTGCTAAGTGAAACATTTGTTAAGGGAGTTTTGCCCTCTGTTATGATCTTTCTTGCCACATTTGTTAAGTGAATCATTATGGTTGTTAAATTAGTAACCCAGCTGTTAAGTGAATCTGGGTTCCCCATTGACTTTGCTTGTCAGAAGATCGCAAAAGATGATCTCATGACCCCAGGACACTCCAACCGTCATAAATATGAACCAGTTGTCAAGCATCTGAATGTAAATCACATGACCATGGGGATGCTGCACCAGTCATAAGTGTGACAAATGGTCGTAAGTCACTTTTTTTCAGTACCATTGTAACTTCGAATGACCACTAAACGAACTGTTGTAAGTCAAGGACTACCTATATATGGTATTCTCATAGAGAAGTTTCTGCATTCAGAATTTCATTTTCATACAACAAATATCAGAAGAGACTTTAACAGATGACGGAGGTGAGGGTTTATATTCGCGGTTCTAAACTGCTTTTTTTTATTCCATACATATATCTGTATACCAAAAACCTCATTCTGTCTTTCAGTCCTAAGTTAAGTGTTGTCTATTTCAGCTCCCTCTTGATGTCTTCAACAATTACTTCAGTCTTGGTTTTGATGCTCGAGTGACACTGGAATTCCATGAATCTCGAGGTAAATGTCAATGTGTCTAATACCGTCAAAGTTTATGCTTTGGAGATTATGCTAGGGCTGGGCTGATTGCTTGATAAATGCTTACAACTTTGACTATGGAGGAGCTAAAGTCAGAAAGGTTGTAATTTAATTTATAAGACCAGGGAGGGAGGGAAAAGAAAGTGACTAGGAATTAGAAGCAGTTGGTTCAGAAAAATAATTACTGCCTTTCCAGGAGTAAAGATACATATTGTTTCTAATGCTAGTGGGAGGGACTCAGCTTCCTGAGAACCAGTGACTCATAATAACGGATAATTAACTTCTTTTTCCAGAGGCCAATCCAGAGAAATTTAACAGTCGATTTCGGAATAAAATGTTCTATGCTGGGGTGAGTTCATCAGTATGCATGCCCCAGTCTGCACTTTCTACCTTTCTTTTGATATGCCCCCCAAGCTATTTGTTATAGACAGCAACGTTTCCCAAGTTGGCATCCTCCAGATGTGTTGGAATCTCATTTCCCTAGAAATACCAGGAGTCCCACTCTTCATACATGTGAAGGCATTCTGAGTTGGGAAAAGGTGCTATTGGTTTCCTTAGGAATGTATGTAGGGAAAAAAAATACTTTATCTGTATTGAAAAATCTGTATTGGTACAACTTGATCGACATTTCCAGAATTTGAGAAATAAGTGAGAGAGAGAATTTGGCTTATGTATATGAGAAAGTAGTTTTCCTGCTTTGTCTGGAAAAGAAGTTTGAATAATTCTGTTGCAATTAGTATTGAGTCAAAGCTTTGTACGAAGTGTTTTTTATGTAAAATAAGGGGTGAAGATTGTCAGCATAACGAAAGAAGAATATCCAGAAATATTCAGGTGCAATCAACTTATGGGAGAAAGTGGTAGCAAGCAGCTTTTCCCTTTCTAAATGTAACTTTGCTATCTCAGTAAGATGGCAAGACTTTTTTATACCCTGAGAGGGACTATGAAAGTGGGAGGCATTGTGCAATGTAGCTCAGCACTAGATTCCCAGGGAGTGGGGATAGTGGGATGGGACTTGATTAGCCCTTAGAAATTTACCCAAATCATGTATAATAGGGACTAGGTTCCATCTGTGAAGTAGAGAACAGAATGAAAGATGGTAGTGTTGGATAATTGAATGTGCAACATTCCCACTTAAACAAATATCATATACCCTGTCATTTACACTGAGATTTAAAATGAGGTAATTTTCTGAAATTTGCCCTCTCAATCTTCCCTTTCTGTTGAGAACCAGGTAGGCAACTCTGAACTGTTTCAATTTTTCTTCTATTTGTAGACAGCATTCTCTGATTTTCTCATGGGGAGCTCTAAAGACTTAGCAAAACACATCAAAGTGGTGGTGAGTATATTACTATACGGATGGGTTCTTTCAGTTTATTGGAGAAACACAGTTATTGGCTTGGATAATAATTTTGCTCTGCTGATGAAGTTGGTTATTATAGAAAATATTGAGAGAATAAATTATTCCCAGGCCAAATCTGAGGGAAGAAAAATTTGGCTGTCCCATAGAGAGGATAGGATTTTGCTTTTTGCTTCTTGCCTTTGATGCTGACTGCTTGTTCTTTCTTTTTAACCAATACAGTGTGATGGAACAGATCTGACTCCCAAGATCCAAGATCTTAAGCCTCAATGCCTCGTCTTCCTAAACATTCCAAGGTGGGCTGTTACATTCACTGCCCAAAAAAATAAGTTGTTGCTTTTATGCTGCATTCCCAATTTTCTAAACCCCTCCCTGTGTTTTCAGTTGTAGCAGTTCATTTTTCTCCCTCCCTTCTTATGCATAGGTACTGTGCAGGCACTATGCCTTGGGGCAACCCTGGAGAGCATCATGACTTTGAACCCCAACGCCATGATGATGGCTGCCTTGAAGTCATTGGCTTCACCATGACCTCCCTGGTGAGTAAGCCCAGCTGTTCTGACTTTTCACTCCAGACTGCCTAAGTAGCCATATTATTAAAGTGCATTCATTCATAAATTTCCTTTGTACACTTTGGGAGCACCAAAGTATTACTTACAGGCACAATAGAAATTTCTTTCACTGTACATCTCAGATTACACCCAGAATAGCTGAGATGAGCTAAGTAATCACAAAATATAATGAATAGGTAAGAGAAGTACCAACCTTTTATTTGTTGAGCAGATAACATCCTGCTTAAGAGTAAACAATGGAACATTTGGTTTCTGCAGTTGTTGATTTGGTACCTATTTCAATGTCCCTTGCTGTATTCCAGACTGGACCTTCACCACGTTCATTTTGAATGGCTAAATCAAGTTCCATTCATTTCAGTTGTACTTCATTTTGCAATGGAAATTGTCAGGGCTGGAAACCCAGGCTAGATTAGATTCACATGTACGGAAACCACTGAGATTAAAGCCCAATCAGTATTAACCCCCTGTGCTAGCAATTTATGTTGTATGAAGAGGTGCCATTGCATTAGTGCAAAACATGATTGCTAGGACTGAATTAATATAAAGATTCAACAGGGATTTGCTATTATGTAGAAGTAAAAAGTTGAGGTTTGATGTTAATGCCTTTTTCTACTGCACCAAAGGGAGTTGGAAGTTAGTGCCTTTTTTCTTTCTCCCCCCTTGCTTTCCCCCACTTTTCTCTTCCCTTTTCCCTTCCCTAACTTCCCTACTATTTACTTTTGTATTTTCTTTGTATGCTATATTACAAACTAACAAGAAAATCGTTAAAAAAAGAGATTCAGCAGGGATCAAAGGGTTAAAAGCCTAATAAAGATCCTGAAGAAGACCTTGATAGTTTGATCCTAAGTGCATGAGTTTGCAAATGGTATGTCTGGGGATATAAGGCTGAGAAATGCTCCTAACATTTTGGATCATCATTGTTATAGTGCAACTCCATATACCATTGGGAGTCAGCTGCAGCACTTTGGGTCAGTGGAGTGGAAAATGCAGGTGAACCAAGCTCTCTGACACATTCAGAGAAACTTTCTGATGGAATGAGCTAAGCCCCAATAATTTATTGTCTCCAGGCAGGTGATTTATTTTGTCCAAAAGAGCAAGGGAATTGGGCTACATGTCCTTTTACATTCCAGTTGTATAATTCTGTGACCAATTTCATGTCTCCTGAGTATTTCAGGCCATAGGTTGGACCATGCTACTCTCTGCATGCATGTACAAGGGTTCTTCAGAATAGATCGAAGTGAAACTGAAACCATTTTGAGACCCAGCTGTAGTTTATATGGTTCCTATTAGAGTGAAATATATTTAATCCATTTACTTCATCCTCTTCTTTGTTCTCTAGGCAGCACTGCAAGTGGGTGGCCATGGAGAGCGGCTGCACCAGTGCCGGGAGGTGGTACTTACCACATCCAAAGCCATCCCCATGCAAGTGGATGGGGAACCTTGTAAGCTGGGAGCTTCCTGCATACGCATTTCACTGCGCAACCAAGCAAACATGGTGCAGAAGACCAAGAGGAGAAACTCCATGCCTGTATTGAATGAGTATGTACTATAGGGGGGAATCTCCCAAAAGCTTTGGTAAAAGCAAGAAAGGAGGTGTCACCAGTTCATAGTATTGAGTTTTGCTACAGTTTCTCTTGGATTTCGATCATATCCCAAACTCTAAGGCTCAATGTCAGGGAAGGTTCTAAGGCTATAAGATAGTTTTGTAGCTCTCTGAAATTTTAGCCAATATTTTTAATTTAATTTTGACTATTCATTATTTTATTTTAAATAGATTCTTATGACAATTTGGAAAGCATTATCCAGTGAAGGCTGTATAAGACATTATGAAATCAAAGAGAATTACATTCTCTGCCAGTAGTGTAAACAGTTCAGCAACTATTCTCTACTTAACCTGTTAAATCCAAAAAAAATTGTAGGCAAACACAGTGCTCTCTTCAGATGCCTTTATTTGGAAGATTCAAGTTGTTCCAGATTCCTAGTAATCAAACAAAAGAAAAATTGAGGAAGGGATGTTACATGTATGTTATAAATAGGTTTCTGATGATTGCCCTATTATCAGAATAAGCTGGGGAATGGAGAGTAATTTTATTAATTCACTGACATTGATAATTACATATTTTGGGAACTGTTAGCACAGGGGTCCCCAACACTTGGTCCATGGACTGGCACCAGGCCACAGCATGTCAGAAATTGGGCCGCAAACAAGCAAAACCCTATCCACGGAATGCAGCAGCACATGAAACCAAGCCCCCTCCAGTCTGAGGAAAAACCGCCCTCCACTGATCCTAGTGTCCAAAAAGCATGTTAGCAGCTTCTTTCTTGGGATGGATGAGCCTACAAGTGATACCTACAAAATTGCAGGTCGGGGGAAAATAAATATATCTCTTTAAGCAATACTTCCTATTGTCTGGAGGGCAAATATACTGTAGCTTGCATTCCCCTGCTCCCCATTTGAAATGACAGTGATAGATTGTCAATATCTCTCTTCCTATTTAGCCTTATCCCAATAGATACAAATGTTCATACTGTAGTTCTATTGCCTATCTGCGTTGTCCAGGTGAGTTTTTCTTCATAGCTATCAAACATTTCTCTCAGGGTGAAACTAGGTGTGCAACATGCAGCTGTTGAGCTTGCTTTTTCACAACCAAGAGAAGTTTGTTAGAAACGTGACACATTGAAGTTATTGTTGCTGTTAGAAAATATTGTTAGAAAATATTGCCTGTCAACTTCTCAGTCAGTAGCATCTCCTCTTCTTTTTTGTATACAATAGTGTTATCCTCTCTACCTTTTCAAACATATATGCTTCATTTTTTTCAGTCAACAACCAATTCCAGAACGGTTACGAATCCGCGTAAGCCGAATTGGCATGCATGACTATGAGGCACTTCATTATGACAAGGAAAAACTCAAAGAAGCTTGTAAGTAATTTGTTTAAATAGAAAGCCCAAGCACCCTACAGGAACATCTGGCATTTGCAGCTGTTTTATTTATTATTGTACCCAATTTCTCTCAATATCTGGCATGTTAAGATAAGATGTTAAAATAAGACCTCTTTTAGCCTTTGTGATACATTGTAATACTGAATAAGATAAATATTAAAAGGGCCTTGCATCAGAATGTGAGGAATGGCACACTTTTAGAAAAAAGTGTTTAGTCCACAATGTAAATCCCTGAAAATTTTCCCACATAGAGAAGTTTTTTCCCTCAGAAGTGCTGATGAGCTAGCAATTTCTCATGGGTTTATAAACCAAAGTAAAATACTTGGCAAACTGAGCAATCATAACAAATGTGGTTATAGCAGGCAAAAGTAATTGCATATTGTTTTTACAGCCGTGCCTTTAGGAATTATCGTGGTTCCAGGAGACAGTGATTTGGAATTATGCCGGACCCACATTGAAAGGCTTCAAGAGGTGAGTTGCCAGATAAACTATTGTAAGGAAAAAGTGTAATTTTGCTGCATTTATGACTCATCAGACAGCATACCTCAGTCGTATCCTTACTTCACTAGTTATCTGTATTTCCATAATGATAATGATTTTCTTGTTTTGAAGTTAAAAGCAAAGAATACATAAGATAACAGATAATTAGAGTTGGAAGGGACCTTGTAGGTCATCTAATCCAACCCACCGCCCAAGCAGGAGACCCTACACCATTTCTGACAGATGGGAGTCCAATCTCTTCTTGAAAGTCTCAAGTGATGGCGCTCCCACACCTTCTGAGGGCAAGGTGTTCCATGAGATATTCTTGTTGCCAGTTCACTGCACATAAAGAAAAAAGGAAGAAGCTTATTTTTATTTAAATTCAGGAATTCTTCCTCACATGCTCTGGCAAAGAATTCAGGCTGAGCTGAATTTGTATAAATTTGTATGACCATTTGTATACAGGAAATATGTGGACTAAACAAGGAGTAACAAATCCAGATGGGGTCACTGATTTCTGGGGGAGACATGGCAAACTGAAAATACCTTTGGAATAACAGGGCTGAATACCATGATACAAATCAAAGAACCATTGAAAGGCTTCAAGAGTGGAGTAGACCAGGTTTTCAGAACCTCCCCAGACAAGGAGAGGATAAGAGATCACTCACATGTGTTCCAGATGGCAGCTCCTTACAAGGAGACCACAATGCAATCTTCCCCAGGTTACAGTGCTGGGAGACAAAAGGATTAGCTATCTTGCTTGCAGCCACAGTGGAACCTTTTAAAGGACACAAAGTTCACAAGTTTCACTTCCTAATTTTTTTAATTGCCTATTAACCATCTTAAAACTGTTTGAAATGACCTTTGAAATGACAAATCTGGAAAGTTGTCAAGGAAGTAGCAACAACTCTGAATAAGATAAAAATTAATTACCATCTTAAGAACTAACAGAATTTGAAATAAACAGTAAAAACTAAACAAGATTTTGATATGAGAAAGTTATAAATGGAGTTAGGATAAATACATTTGGAATATTTGGACCTTAACTATAAAATTTTGGAATAAACTATAAAAATATAGAGAACTTCTGATGGTAACTAGAATTATTTTGACTATCTTGGTTCATAAGATAAGTAACTTTATGATTTTAGAAATTGAACCCCAGAGGATTCTACTTAGAAAGATTTTAAGTAGAAGGGGAAAAAATACAAGCCAACTTTTGGTGTCAATCAACTTACAAAATGACACAAAACATCCTAGCACTGGAAATACTCAAGAATTTTGAAGAATGGAGCCAGAATTTAGTAGCTAGTGTCAGTAATAATGTCTGATTATATGGATAAATTAGGTTCAAAGATTCCAGGAGGGAATGGCAGATGTGGAGCAAGTTTTGTCTGACAAAACAGAAAAAGTAGCAAAAGTGAAACTACAAATGATAGGAATGATTTGGAAAATGTTTTTGTGTGTGTGTGTGTGTGTGTGTGAGAGAGAGAGAGAGTTTGTATTTCCCCTTTAATTTTTAAAAATTCAGCCTCATTCAAATACACACATACACACTGACTGACTGACTGACTGACTGACTGACTTACTTACTTACTTATTTGAATGAAGCTGAATTTTTAAAAATTAAAGGAAAAATACAAATGACAACCAAGAGAAAGACCTGGAAAATGTTTTCTTACTTGATCTACAAAAGAAGTTTGTTAAATCCTTGAAGAAGTCTATACAGTGGAATAAAGGATTGAAGAGAAATAGAATCTTTTGAATGAATTCAAGAATAAGACTGTTAGAAATAAATATAAAGTTGGTTTATTCGTTCAAAGTTAAAATAAGACATTTATTATGGCAACCCTTTACAGACTTTTTGCTGTCACCGACATTGAAAAGTTGATGTTTATATGCATTTACTTATAAATAAGGAATGAGATATGGGATGAAGAGATAAGTACCTATAACCTTATAGGAGGATGAAATTGTCTATATTGTAGTAAAGGTTGGAAGTCACTTCTTTGTATTTTTCTTTTCCTTATTTTTTCCTTGTACTTTTCATTCTTTCTTGTTTTCTTCCTTTAATCCTAGTTTGTGTTAGTTTTAACTATTGTGATCAATATCCTTAATAAGAATTATATGTAAAAGAAAGAAAGAAATCCAGATAGGGTATGCAGCATAATAATTTAATCCATCTGAACTACCCAAAGGACTTAATTGATAGGAGATATGTAAATATCCATAATCAATAAAGATATAATCTAGAGATAATCTAGATTATAATCCTGTTATAATCTAGAGAGCTGAAGTACTCAAGAGGATGGATAAGGGGAAATAAGTACATAATTATTCTCATATTATTTAATATCCTCAAACATTCCAAACAAAGTTTTAATCCTACTTGATTTGTAAGACAGAGACAAATGCTTTCCACAATGACTCAGTCTCAGATCCAGAGACAACTTCAGTTGAGAGAGATTTCTGAATGTTATTTTTCTTGTTTATTCTGCCTTAATCTAAAAAACCCATAATAGACCTGCCTTTATGTCTAAGATAATTGAATTTGAATTTAAAATCAGAAAATATTTATAAGCAATGTTCCAAATTCTCTTTCAATAGAATCATCCTGCTGTTTTCCTCCTTTAGCTTACAGTTTGAGTGTATGGTATGCTTTTTTTAGAAAGGGCATACCCCCTTTCTAGAAAGAGCAGCTTTCTCTAATTTGGTGGCTTCAAGTAATGTTCCTATCCAGCTCAACTAATTGCCGTTCATCTGGGACACTAAGTTTAGGAAGGTTGCTCTTGAAACTAGATTTACAGAAAAATATAAAATAAAATGGATATTTGTTTAGTTCTAATCCCTCCTTTCTGCTCTCTCTTTCTTACATTCTGGATTCGTTCTTTGTCTAGTACTTGAGTATCAACCAAGTAATGAAGAATTCAGATGTTCAGGCTAGAAGAGTCCCAAAACTTTACATCTCTCAGTTTCTTCCAGATAGTTGGGACTATTATAGAAAGGTAGAGTTCTGAAACTGGTTCATTTAGTGGCAACATATGATAGAGGCAGCGTTAGTGTAGTCTTTGAATTACCAGGATGGTATTTTTGAGCACTTAGGTTCTACTACCTACAGTTCCTATCTTCAAAGTCTCCTTATGACTTGAGAGAGTTGGCCCACAGAGGCTCATCAGCGGTATGGCATGCACTTGCAAATCTCAGTGAGAGCTAATTGAGGGGAGGGTGCCATCAACATTTCAGAAGTGTTTTGCCATTGCCTCCTTCCTAGGGCTGAGAGGGTGTGACTGGTTCAAAGTGACCCAGCTGGTTTTGTGCCCAAGGTGGGACTAGAACTCAAAGTTTCCCAGTTTCTAATTTGGCACGTTAACCACTACACAAAACTGGATCTCTAATGAAGTTCTTCATTACTGTCATGGTAACCCAGCTCCTTCCCTTTCCACAGGACTTCCCTTCTTGCACTTCCACTATTCAGAATCTGTTTCCTCAGGTGTGTATCTTTTTCTCTCTTCTTACCAATGACTCCTATTTTTCCTTCTGTTGCTTCCATAATTAGCTTGCATCAGTACCTGTTCAGTGATATTTGGGCATGTATGTTGAGCTGTACAACTTTATGCTCTAGTATGCATGCTAGTATGCACTGAGTCCACCTGGGTTATATAGACAAGACAAAGAAAACAGAAGAGACGGTAAACCTAGATGAAATAGGAACACAGGGCAATTGATTGTTTTGTTATTCATTTATTTTAATCCAGGAGGGAGATGGAGCCAAACCAAAGACATTGTCATGCCAGAAGCTCTCCCCCAAATGGTGCTTCCTAGACTGTGAGTACATATGACTGTGGTTATTTCAATATCTGTAAACTTTAGAATCAGTATATGGGAACATACTTGCATCAAAGATTTCCCATGTTACCATCTTGGGAAAGTCTTGCCACTAACACTGGCACTGCAGTAGAAAATGTTTCTATAATAGGATTTTTTTTCTTTCACATGGAAATTAATAGGATTTGGCTGCACCTTTGGAAATTTCTTTTGTTCTTCATTACCTTCCCTGTCCATTTTTTTGGCTATTCTTGAATACACATGAGATAGAAGGACCTCTTTAGGATTTAATTTGGGAATCACTGAAACATTTGAGTTGGAGGGAGCCATGTTAGTTATTGAGTGCAATACTCCTGCAAGAATCAAAAATTAAATCATCCCAGGCAAATAGCTGACTGTCCTCTCCTGGAACTGAATTTTTAAAAGGAAGCCTTTCTGGTAATTTGTTTTAACCTGATACTCAATCTTTCTTTCTGTAACTTAAATTCCTCATTCCATGTCCTAAACTCTGGAATGAGAGAAGGCTGGTTTTGACTTCCATGTGATGTCCTATCATATATCCCTCCATTGTCTGGTCTTAAGGTTAAATCTAAACACATTTGCAATCTGTTTCTTGTCTTCTGATCATCATTATCATCCTCTATGAATCTGATCTGATCCAGTTTCTCAGAAAGGCCCTTAATGAACTAAACTCAGTACTTGAAGTGAAGTAAAACCAAAACAGAATAATTATGTCCCATGAATTGGGAATTAATTTCTGTTTGATCAGCCTAAAACTGCCTTGGTTATTTTTTGCAGAAACATCACCATGCTGACTCTTCTTTGGTTTGCAGCATAAATTATTCCAAGTTCTTATGCAATGAGTAGAAAACAAAAGTACAAGCACAGAGTACACTTACTATATACCCATAGTGCTTGTACGCATTTTATATTTTTAAGCAAGTAATGTTTCACTTTTCTCTTCTAAATTCAATTTAGCTTCTTTCTCCAGCAAGAGATTATAGATTTTAGTTGTGTCTTTTTGTGGTATTAGGTATCCTGTCTAATTTTGTCTCTCCTTCTAAGCCCTTCCCATGCAAATATGAGCTTACAGTCCATCATCTACCTTAGCTGAAAAGTTAGTTGGTGGAGGAATAAGTGTAGTTAAATTTAACATTTGTTGTTAGTGATAACAGAGCTGCTACATTTGGACTGCAATGATCAATAGTGGTAACAAGAATATACAGAAAACTTTATCTCTGAAATGATCAAGTGCTCTTGATTTTTGCAGTTCAGATATGGTAGCCCTGAACTCGGTTCAATTGATTAGAGAGAAATATAAAACATGAACAGGTGCTTAATAGATATTCTCGATCTATATGTACTAATTAGGGGGCAAAAATACTGTTTTAAAAAGTAGATGTGTGAAAAAAATGTTTACTCAGTGGATGGAGAATATTTTTGCCTGAGGTCAGCACTAGTTTCAAGAAAGGATACCTCAATCTATATGCCAGCAGTAGCAAAACTGGAATTGGAAATGGACAGGACAATCCACTCACCCTTTCCCCACCTCTCTTTTCCTCCAGTGGACAGTAAAGTAGCACCATCAGATTCAAAATCTCTTTTACCTATTGTATAAAATACTGAGATATCTAGAAACATAAAATAATCTACTATTATGTTTGGTCCCATAAGCTTTCTAACTCATTGCTATAATTAGAAGCCATAATTCACTTTACTCTGTCATTGTAATTCACTTAAATCATTTGTGTTTTAGATCACTAGGTTGGAATAAAGCCATTCATTTAAACTCCAAGTTAGGGAAGGGCTGTTTCTGAGCAATAGAATCTCTGTTTTGCAGAAAGTCCTTGGTTCAGTTCTTGACATCTCTAGATTAAAGAGACCACACTTATGCCTGAATTAAAGAACTAAGAGTAAACATTATGCAACAGTGTTATTTTACAATATAAATATCAGGATCCACTTAGATCAGGGGTGTCAAACTCATGGCATCACGTTGTCGCATGACGTATTGCGACTTTTTTCCCCTTCACTAAACCAGGGTGGGCGTGGCCAGTGCATGACGCATCTGGCCCACGGGCCACAAGTTTGACACCCCTGACTTAGATGGATTAACGGCATATATAAGAAGGCATTTTGTGTTTCAGAAAAATAGAACATTGGCTTCAAGGAAATGCCTTGAAGAAGCTTCACTTACATCCAATTGCAGAAGCTTTTGACTACCCAAAATTTTAGTGAGGAATTTATGCTGTTGGCATCTGTTGCCATTTCTCCATGTTGGACTATTAACTCTTGGAACAATTTCAGATAGATAAGATTTTTCTATAAGTTGATTACAGTAATAATTTCTTAAGAGAAGGTTTTGAAACTTTAATTTTATCTTTTTTATTATTGTTGTTCTTGTTAACTATTTTGTCATTAATATAGTAGATACTGTAGATGACAGGTTAATAATTTGCAACTATATTTAATATAAAATTTGGGGGGGAACAGTTCCACAAAGGGTGGGAAGCTAATATTGTAGTAATGTACTAAGCAGTATTATACCAGTAAATAACAATGTTATTGTTTATAGTTTTCTTGTTTTAATGCCTTTTAGATCCAGCTGTCTTTTGTGTTTTTTCTCCCTTTTTTTAAGTTTTGGAGTTTTGTGTTTTAAATTTTTGAATAATAAATAAATGGAAAAGGCTATGGCACATGTATACAAAATAACATGTTTACAATATAAAATGTAATTAAACTGGCGGCCTGCGGGCCAGATGCATCACACGCAGGTCATGCCCAACCCAGCTCTGCAAATGGGACAACCGAAACGCGAAACGTCACGTGATGCCAACGTGACACGGCGAGTTTGACACCCGTGATTTAGATGGATTAACAGCACATAATAAGAAAGCTTTTTGTGTTTCAGAAAAGTAGAACCTTGGTTTCAAGGAAATACCTTGAACAAGCTTCACTTTCATCTAATTACAGAACCTTTTGACTTATCCAAAATTTTAGGGAGGCGTTTATACCATTGGCATCCATTGCCATTTGTCCGTGTTGGATGGAATGATAATGCCTGAATTAGATTTATTCCTTGGCCAGCAGGTGGCTCTACAGGAAAAGACTGAAGAAAATAAAGCAGTTTCACCACAACTTAGCTAAGGATTCCCAGAAACAGTGAATACCAATGAATATTCTGCATTGAAATTTACCTTTTGTGCATCCAATTCAATTATAGCTTTTTGGGTGGTGGTGGGGAGTAACAAGAGAAGGCAAAGTAATAATTGATTTCATTATTTCTCCCCTTGCTGGGCCTATGACCCAACCAGCTGGGCTTTGCAAAAATTCCCAAGTGCTCGGCAGGGCAGCAGAAACTTGTTTACAAACACAGTTTTGTTCCAACTTCTTTCCCAGCTGCAATTTGCCCCCTACCTGAAGGCCTTCCTAAAGCTTTCAGCTGCACTTTTCACTTTTAGTAGCACGCTTCAGCTCTTTTTCAGATTTTAGTTGAAGCAAGACTCTGAGACTCTCCCACAGGCTCAGACAATAGGAGCTTTTGTCCCCCTGTAGCAAAGCCAGAATAAGTTCCCAAACACACAGAGAGCAGCTTGCATGGTCTTTGGGGTCTGTTGATGCAGCACATCCCTCCAGGCCTCCCTTCAGGAAGGTTATAGCAGGCAATTGGAACAAAGCTCTTAGAAATGTAATGGATGAGGATAACATGAGATACAGTGGAATTTAACCAGGATAGAAAGTGGAGAGTCCAGAAAGTAAAAACGGACAGGCCACAATCAAGACCGAGGAGGACACTGGGAGAGATTCATGTCACTGCAGGTTCTTTTTATATAATATTGATAGATTGAACTTTATTCTGTATTCTTCCTTCTAATCAAGGTGTGTAAGAGAGAAAGAAAGAGTAATTCATTTCACTGACTTCACCTGTTTTCCCAATTCCATTTATTTGTTTGGGTGTTTTTCATACTTCTTAACTGCCCATCCCTTTTCTCTGGGTTTTTAAACTCTTTTCTCTATCTCTGCTCCCTCAAGGGACTGTAGGACAATGTCCTATCGGTGTCAGTAAGTCAGTTATTAGTCTCTTGTTCGCTCCAATCCATCCCTTATTCACAAGGAATAGAGAAAGCAGTTCTTCCAAATGTACATCATTGAGTAATCTTGGTCCCAGATAAAGAAATGAAATCACCAACCCTGATGTGCAACGTACAGGCACATGGGCACATTTGATTATGGGATCCCAGTGAGAAAAGGCCATATCTTTTGTGCCCCTATATGAGGATCCTGTTCCCAGATATTGTTGCTGCAGATTGTTTTCTCTTTTTCTGCCAGTTTCCCAGCAGCATGTTCCAAATAGAGGAAAATGTGTCAATGGAAAAAAAGCTGGAGTGGTATTCAGGGGCAACACAGGCTCATTAAAATGGTTGAATTACTGGCCTTCATCAAGAGCTTTGCGACTGTAAATCTGTCCCCGGGACAGGATAAACGAGGCTCTTTCACTCCTCTAATCTGCTCTGGCTTGTGTCATGAGCTCCCCTCCCTTCCCCATCACTTCTGCTCTATTCCCAAAGAGAATTCCCCAGTCTTTCTAGGGTCCAGCCATAGCAACCTCCCCTTGCCCACAGCATTCTGAAAAATCCAAAAGAGGTAAGGGAAGTCCTGTAAGTCAACAAAATGTAGTCACCTGGGCTGTAGCTCTCTACCTGAACCCTCTCCTATGCCTGGAGCCTTGGTACAGAGCTATGCACGCAAAACAAGAGGATTAGTGATTCTGGGTGTGAGCACTTTCCTTCCACTTCCATAGAGCTCAGCCACTTGCTCCCAGCTTTTTGATGCATTGGAAATTCAGTGTATCAGAAGGGTCCAAACTGGGAAAATATTTTCTCTATGTAAACTGTCAAAAAGGGGAGTAACGCCTGCTAACATGAATCCCTGGCACTCCATGGATTTTATTTAATTTTAAATGTTCTTTCATTGATGAGCAGATAGTGATGATAATAACTATCAGTTTAAATGTCAAGATATGAAAGTGAGTTTTAACAATATATCCAGTGTGACACGCATATATGCCACACCGAGTATACTTTTAAATGACTGAGATTTTGTCAAAACTCACTATATTTAGCATACGCGAACATACATCAAGGGGAAAAAAGCACATTTTAATGAAGCTGGTTTCTTTATTTGTACTCAAGCATGACTAAAAATAAGAGAATAATTTAATCTGCTTACAGTTTAATGCAGTAAATCATGTTTTATAAAAGTAGCTAACATTACCAAGGCTGTATGTCAGGCTTATTCTATTCAGCATTCAGTTATGGAATACAACCTTGAGCTCAGAATTCAACATCTTCCAACTGTCTCTTTGGAAAGGCAAATTCCAGGGTTTGCGGATACATGGATATATTGGGAAATAGTTGGACAACTTCAGTTAAATTATTGAGAAAATGAATGAAAGCACTTAATAGCTTCCTGGGATTCTGTATAAATACCAAGTAACTTTGTATTTCTTTTACAGCAACCACAGCAGATCGTTTTTATAGAATAGACCGTGCACAGGTGAGCTTTATTTTAATGTCCAAAAACAGTGAAGAATGAGCTTCTCAATAAATAAATTTTAAAAAGTATATTTTCATGTTTTTTATGGAATAACATGGTTTTTGGCATACATCTTGGTTTTTATTTGTTTTTAAAATATTCAGTACTACAGGACTAACTGAATGAATTCTTTTCAGAAGTAGTTATTTCCAGCTAGATTTTTTTCTGCTTGTTTTTGATGTATTATATTGACTGTTTCCTAGTATGATTGATTGCTTATTGTACCCTATGATTATTATTAAGTGTTGTATCTTATGATTCTTGACTCTTGACGAATGTATCTTTTCTTTTATGTATACTGAGAGGATTTGGACCAAGACAAATTCCTTGTGTGTCCAATCACACTTGACCAATAAAGAATTCTGAATTTTAAATGTATTTATATAGAAAAAAACCAATTGCAGTGGTTTGTTGCATATTATCAAATAATATTGAGGTTTTGACTAGTTAATAATAGTAGAAAAATTAATTCTATCCCCAAAATTATTTATCTGTATATTTCTAGGAACATCTTAATTATGTAACAGAGATCTCCCAGGATGAGTTGTTTGTGTTAGACCCAGAACTGGTGCGCACTCAAACGGTGGGCACATCTGCCATGCCTGACCTTGTTGATGTTCCCTCAACACCTACAAAGCACCTTCCTCTCCCAATTTCACCACCATCTACACCAGTCTCCAGGTGAGGCTGTCTGCTTGGGGACTAGAGGTAAGAAAGACCAGGCTAGATTAAGGGAAGGACCCCAAGGAAAAATAGCTTAAGGTTTTATACAAAATGGGGAATGAATTGGGATAGGAGGGCTTATTTGTCAGCTCCATTAAAAATACCAGGCCATGAAATCAACTCCATAGGATGGCTCCAACCAGAGGTACAGCACAACCAGACTTGCAAAATGCTGTTAGTACAGTTCATCTCAATAGATGAACTGTACTAACAGCATTTTGCAAGTCTGGTTGTGCTGTACCTCCTCTTCCTCATTCTTGTAGTTCAGTGAATAACAGAAGTGTCAGTCTGAGCCGCTTCCAAAGATTACCTGAATGTTCTGGATTTTAAAAAGTATCTTAGTCCCTTTGCCTGGGCAACAATACCTGTGTCAAGGTCATATTCCTTACTCTCTATACCCATAGCCTCAATAATTGGTATATTGGGATAGTCTATTTTAATTTTAACAGAATGGCATAGTGGTTCAAACTGGGTGAACAAGCCAGGATGAGAGGATGTGAATTCCTAAAAACTTCTTGGATCAGCTACTTACTTCAAATGACTTAATTCCTTAAATAGCACAAGTCAGAATTACCAATCTGTAGGAGCACCAAGGTCTTCCTATTCTGTCTCTTTGATTCTAGGCAAATAGAGTAGGAATTCTTATGGAAGGGAGGGATTTGAATAGGAAGGACTTGTTTTTTAGCTTTGAATCTTTCATTTTGTTCTTCCAGCTCAACAGTGGACAGCAGCCAGGCCCTTAAAGGTGAGACCTTTTGTTCACTACATGGACTGTATAATTTGTTTCTAACTTTTCCTTAGCATAACTGAAACAAAGTTCGGAATTGAGAAGTGAGAAGCACCAGTTATATTTATTTGAATATTCATATTTAGGGAAAGAAATTTGATCACCAGTGTGCTTGCTTGTGAAGGTGAAATCTCACCTTGGGACATGTCCAGATTGGAAAAGCGTTTCAGTGTTTTAGTACAGCCTGCAGTGGAGTTAGCATCTGTAAGTGATGTTTAGATATAAGAGCATTGCAGAACTGCAAAGATACAAGCAGGAGCCACGCTAGAGCACTATGCAGTGTGTTCTAATGCAGGAAAATTAAAGTTTTATTCATCCCTGCTACAACAGGAACTTAAAGTTGCTGGAGCCCTACTTGGGAAATTCTGGATGATTGTTGGATGATTGTTTTCAAGGCAAGAAGCATTGGCTTTGCATATACTGCCTTCCTCAACTCACAACATTTGGGAGAAAATGTCACAGCTATACAAAGTTAATCTTCCACCTGTAGCGGCCTGGGATGCAAGGCAAAGCAGCAGGATTAAGGTCTCTACATCTGAGTGGTGCATTAGGTGTGAGATTTGGAGTTGCAGGAAAAAGAAAACAGAACACCAGCAACCTGTGAAGATCAAGGAATTTCATAAGTCTTATGCACCATCCTGCATATATTCTATCTATGCCTATAAAAATGAGTAGCTAAGAGCAGTGAAATATAAACAGTGGAGCCCTTGGTGCTGTCTGAGCTTGGTTGTTTTGTTTACAGACATTCCATTACCTGACTAAGTGACATCATCAGTGCTAGTGAATGTGGGGTTTGCTCCCTGTTTATATACAGTAACTTGCCTGGCCATATTGGGCGGGGGAGTGCTGTTTCCTCCCCACTATTTCAAGTAGATAACAATACCCTAGTCAAGGAGCCATCATTACCACTGTAGCTGTGTAATAAACAGGATCTGCAAGCGAACACCCAAGTTCAGAGAGTACCAAGGACTCCACACTTCAAGCCATCATCTTCTATTGAAATGTAAACAAGAGAACATTTACTCAGGAAATGATGAATTTGAATAAATTATGTTGCCTCCCCAGCAAGACACACATACACACAGAGAGAGAGTAAAAATAGTGAGGGATCCAATTCAGAATCTCCACAAGAAGAAAAAAGCTGTGCTTTTTTCTCCCTTTTCACACCAGGATTACTCTATTCTTACTTCTGAATAAGAATAACAATTGCAGGCTTCCCCCTCCTGATTAAAACCTCTAGAAGTTTTGGGTTGCAACTTGTCTGAGATTGATGGAAGTAAGAGTTATCCTAATGAACATAGCAGTACACAAAAGTCACAAGCAATTTTATGAGGTTCTCTGGGTAATTATCTCTGTGTTTGTTAGCCAATTTCTGCCCCTGAGCAGAATTATTGTCAGTCCCCACCCCTCCAGTTGCTGTTTCTTTGGCATTTGTCTTCCTCACATGTCTTGCCATCTTTTTGTCAACTACTTCATTTCGCACTCTGCTGTCTCTTCTTTTACAGATGATGCTTTGATAGATGCTGCCAAGAATAACGATTTTTCCAAGGTAACAGTCTGTTGTGCTTAAAATCAAGCTGCAATGTTGAGAAGAATATAGTGCCTATGCCACAGCAAGGTCATCCATAGTGGTTGTATTTAGGGTTGTACGTAAAAGTGCTGTATGCATTACTTCTCAATCTCTTCCCAGTCTCTTAGTGGTGCCACTTGACTTGTTGATTTCAGCTTGCTTATTATCCTTCACCAACAGTGCAGATTTTCTTTAAACCAGGTTGCCCTTTCAGCCAGTGAAATCCTAATAGGCTCACTGAGGGCCTCCTGTTTCTATCAGAGCTGTATTGTGACACCTAGAAGGTATGAAAAGAATTGCAATTAATTTTTCAAGAAAGGTATTTAGAAAAGTTACAACTTAAAACTTTCAGTTTGGATGACAGACTTCTAAGGACTTGAATGAATTCCAGTTGTATGGATCTAGCATACCCATCCAGTATTGATTTACAGTACAATTAAGAGTGTCATAACACAGCATTTTCTAGTTCATGTGTGGATGTGGATGCATGCGTGTTAGTTTTGACTCCTGGCAACTTTATGGACAAGTCCCTACAATGTTCTTGGGAAGATTTTGGAACTGGTTTTCCATTTCCTGCTTCCTAGGGCTAAACAAGAGCGACTGATCACTAGTTTTCTGTGTAAGGCTAAACTCACAGTCTCCCGGTTTCTAGCCTGCTGCCTTAACCACTAGACCAAACTACTTCAGCCGTATTAACTAATCCTGCTGAATTCAGGTGAAAACCTTAAATCCAGCTAATTGTCCATGATGATCTCTGATGTCCTCTTTGTATCTATTCTTTGAGAATTCAGAGCAATTTGGCACAGTGTTTTATATTCAGTGTCAGAAATAGCTATAACACAGTCTTTATTACATTGTATTACAGGGAGATTTAGGATGTGTTCCTTGAGCCAGCTGTAACTTAAGACAGTGCTTGCTGCAACAAAGAGAAATAAAAGCCCATCAGATTACTCCATTAATGTCTCTTAATAGTGTTCTTATCCTCTAAGAAGATAGAGGATAAGAAGACAGGAAGAATTGTGATGAAACTGAGTAATTACTATTTATAAAGCATCTCTTTGGACCCTTGTAATTTGTGAGTAGGCTGTTCAGTTCAGCACTTGTGTGAACTTCTGTGCTTTTTATGCTCTGCAACAATGTTTTTCACATTATATTTTGGAAATATTCTTTTTATTGATCAGAATAGGGCTTTGCAGTTCTGGTGCATCAGGATCAATCCTGTTACGATTGAGCTTGCATATCACCTTATTTCAGGCTGAAGTGGACTAGATAATGTGTGGTTCGGTATGTTACAGGATGGCAGCCATTATCTTAATATGGTGTATAACTAAGGCATTACACCATATACTATTATTGTTCATTTGTTTGGTCCTAGTATATTATGTGAAAGAAAATTGTTTTTAGTTAACCCAGATTTAGCAACCAGTGAATAGAGCAGAAGAGACCTGGCCATTTGACTCTCTTGGATGATAAAGCAATGCCTTTGATGTGGATGATGTAGCACCTGGTTAAGTCCACCTGCCAGATGTCCCTCACTGTTACCAGCACAGAAATAGGATTTGGCTGCAAATTTACTCTTTTATGTGAAACAGTGAATGCAGAGAAGAACACTATCTCACAGATTCTCTAAATATATCAGATCAGCTGCTTCTGATTACATCCAGTAATACTCCCTTTTGAATGGGAGACTGAAACATCCTTTTGCTGGAAAGGCCTTTATAATTGCTTCTGGCTCCTACCACAATCCAAGTGATTAACTGTTAACTTCTTTTTTCCAGTAATCTCCTTTTGTTGCTGCTTGTTTTAAACTTTTGTGTAAATTGCTTTGATTGAGGCTTACCTCAATAATGTCTGTATTGTGGCTCATTTCAAGTGATTCTGTGTTGCTCTAGTTCAAAGAATTGCACCGAGCTGGCAAAGACTTGATGATGCGTGATCCCACAGGCCAAACTGTCCTCCACCATGCAGTCAAATCAGGGAGTAAGGAGATTGTGAAATACATAATTGAAAATGGTAAGTCAGGTCAGCAAAATGGATGACCTTCTTAGATGTGATTGTTTTAATCAGTTATCAGTGTAAGAAACTAATCAACAAGAACAATAGATTTCAGCATACTGTTTTTATTTTGGATTCTTGCTGTGTTGTATGGTTGTGTACAACGCTATCCAGACTTCAGCTTTGAGAGCACGTTGCAGATATTCTTCTAACATTAATTGAGGATTGCCACTTAGAAACTGGTTGCCTGGCCAGTCACTAAACACTTGTCTATCAGAAAGCCAACTAGTAATGTCACTGCCCAGTTACCCCAGCTTTATCCAGTGCTCTTCACTATTCCAGTTTATTGTTATCTTTTCTCTAGGCAGATAGGCAAACAGAGCAGTTTTCTGGTTTTCTTATTTTCTGAGAGAATCAGTGAACCTGTGTGAATCAATATGGCAACCATAGATTTTGTGAAAAGAGCCAGTCTGGCTAGAAACCAGGAAATGGTGAGTTCTGGTCCTATCTTAGGCACAGAAACCAGATGGGTGACTTTGGGGCAGTCAATCTCTTTCAGCCCAGGTCATCTGACTAGGTTGTTCTTGTGGGGAAAATAGAAAGAAAAAGGAGTATTAGGTACATCGAGTTACTTATAAAAGTAGGAAAGGTGGGATATAATTAAATAAATAGATAAAAATATATAAAGCAGATTTAGAATACGAAGTATTAGAAGATGAATATTGTGCAGTTCACAGAATGGTTTTAGTATTTATGAGAAATACATATCCCATTTTCTCTATAGTGGGAAGAAAGTAGATTCTCCATCTATAGTAGAAGGGGAAAATAGTAGCATGGATCATATCATGCAGTTTGATCTTGTTTTCTCTCTCTCTATTCCAGCTCCTGCAGAGTTTTTGGATGTGGCAGAAGAAGAGACGTAAGTCCATTCTAAGTTATGGTGGCAGAAAATCAAAAGGGAACTTGCATATAGTAGTTTGATGTTTGTTTTTCAGTTGACCCAGTTCTTTATATATGGGTGCATGTGTATTTATATATCCATGTGTTCGTTCATTTATTCATTCAAATTTGTATGGTCATCCATCCCAACAATTGACTCTATTTATTTATTTTATTTATTAATTCGACTTATATGCCGCCCCCTCTCCCAAAGGACTCGGGGCGGCTCACAGATTAAAAGAAAATACAACAATAAATTACCTAAAAACCGTATTAAACAAACTAAGCCGAATTAACATTAAAACCCCCAAAGATTAAAACAAGAAAACCCAAGGAGTCAGCATAGCCCAGAATGTAAAAACAGCCAGGTTTTTAACTCGTGGCGGAAGGTACAGAGATCAGGAGCAAGCCGGAGCTCCAGTGGAAGGAGATTCCATAAAGAATCTGACAGGGAACAGTCCTGTATGTGGGGAAGGATAGTTCAACCTGCAGTCTGTCGTTTGGGATCATGGCTTTGAAAGCTGTCATACTGAACAGGTTGTGTTATAAGCATAAATTCTTATGTCTTAAAAAAAAGTAGGTTACTCTTTTTCCTCATCCCTGTCCCCTAGAATTCCAGCTTTCTCTCCTGCTTAGTACCGACTTTGAAAGAGGATTTGTGTCTGTGGATCTATTTGCAGAGGCAGTGGAAGCTTTATTTTCCTGCCAGCAGCTCCACTTGCAGAAAAGGTGGGCAGCCTGCAGATCATAAGAGAATCCTGGTGCAAGGGAATTACAGAACAGTAGATCAGAGATCTCCAGAATCAGTTTTTTCTGCATAACATTTTTCTTCTTGATGCCACATTCACCCTCAAGTTGCTGTTTTCTCCAAGTAGCAATTTTTAAAAAAAATGCTAAGTCTGACTTATTAGGGAGGACTTTCCCCCTTGGTTGTTTGTCCCTCAACCTTTCTTCCCAGCTCCCATGCCTTACTAAGGCCATGCAAACATTAACATACAAGAACCTGGTTCCAGCCAGGGCTGTGTTGGACCTTAATGTATTGTTTGCCTTTTGGAACATAGCAGAAGAGGGTATGTACTTTTGATTCTAGTTCTCCATTTTAATCTTTCTGTTAGTGGCGAGACCAGTTTGCATCAGGCTGCAGCACTTCGTCAACGAACCATCTGCCATTACATAGTGGAGGCTGGAGCTTCACTGATGAAAACAGATTTGCAGGTAAGAATTTCTTCTTGTCAATGGAGCATTGGGAATACGAGAAGGGGAGTGAAATTTCTGTGTTCCGTTTCTGAGTTCAGAATCAATAACAAACCTTTTTATGTAGCACAGTAGTGTACCCATAAGAAAGGATGACTCTGTGTGACTTCCTATCCCACTAGCTAATTAATTTTTCAGGCTGGGGAATTGTAAATGTGCTGCTAATACACTGATACCTACACTTGAGAATTGTGTTAAATGTATAAACCAGACTTCCGCCAGAGTCAGAACTGGAATTCATGTCAGATGAGAATTCTGGAAACTGTAAATCTCATCACCACTTGGGAGTTATACCAGATTGTGTATATCAAATGGATCTTGAAAAGGTGCTGGCCAGGAAGGAAATGAATTATACTCAGTAGGAAAAGCAGACTGTGTATTATATAAAGATAGATCTGATAGTGGTCTGCTGCATTTAAGATAACAGCTTGGCAGATGGTTTTGTCTGATCTCTTAAGCTGCCAGTGTTGCAGGGTGTTTCTCTAAATGTAAATCCAGAACACCCCATTCCCCCTTTTCCTAACTTTGTTGCAAAATTGCCTCACTGTAACATTTTCCAACGCTCAACAACTTTGTCAAGCTGTTGCTAAAAAAATCAATCACTTTTAATACCATAGACCTGCAGAATCTTGAAATATAGAGATCCATGGTCATAGCTCTATTTTAATACCTAAGGGGAGGGACTTAAAGAAATAATTGAAGATATTCTTTGGCACAGAGACTCCTAGTGACTGGCCTATCATATGTATTTTCTGGTGAATTGACTTTATCCAACGGTAGTTGTGATTTGAAGCTGAATAGTAGTCCTGCCCAATGAAAACATATAGTGTGTCATGTTGGCAAAATTTCTCAGGACCCATGGGTTCATTTAGCTAGAGTAGATCCTAATGGGCTATAAAAGCATCGGAGCATTTCAAACAAGCAATAAAATCCTTTGCCAACTGCATGAAAATTTTTGTAGCCAGTTCTGGCAGCTCCTTGAACCTCTATCCTTTAGTCAGTGACATGGACATTGTAACGTGACCAAACAACAGTTGCCGGAGTTGGAGTTGGAATGGCCAACCATTTTAAACGGAAAAGGGTCCATGTGAGATTGCGCTGTGAAAAATGGTTTGCAAAGTAAGATTGTGCCTTTTCTTCCTCACAGTTGTAAATGCCTGCCTTGGTGCCTGCATTGAAGGGGGTTCCTGACAGGAGACACTACTGAATCTGTTATTTTCTTAATATAATTTTCTGCATTTTGGAACAAGAACCTGAGGACAACACAGCTAGAGCCAATGTTCCATACATTCCCATGTGTCTTCCTAACTTCCTGCCAACTGTTGAGTGTTCGTGCTGTAACATGGTTTAATGTTGCCCATGCAGGGAGAGACTAAATTGTGTTATGAGGGTGTACAAACCTTTTTTCTGAACAAATGCCAGCATGAGTCAAATACAATTTGTTCCCTGTTCCTGAACAAAATAGTGGCTGAAACATCCTGGATCACAAATCTCCAGCAGCCAGCAGGAGAAGGTGCCTCAGAAACCTGATTTTAGGTTCAGTTTGCATGCATTTAAGGAGGGATCTCTCTGCTGCTATTCTTGTTTCAAGAGAAAATAAGCAGTTGAATGGAACAAAATGTTTAGTGATTAAAGATGCTTAACAATGAGATTATGATGGAGCAGCCTCTGGCTTGTACCTGTGTGTGGAAACTGTATATGACTTCACACATGTGCTTTGCTTCTAGCTTTCTCCTTCACTTGGAGAACGACTTTGATAGCAATTTGCAGGAACTGGGTATGTCTATTTCTTACGAAAAGAAAGACTAGGGGTGACATGATAGCAGTCTTCCAATATCTCAGAGGCTGCCACCAAGAAGAGGGAGTCAAGCTATTCTCCAAACCACCTGAGGGCAGGACAAAGAAGCAATGGGTGGAAACTAATCAAGGAGAGAAGCAACTTAGAAATAGGGAGTAATTTCTTGACAGTCAGAACAATTAATCAGTGGGTGACTTACCTGGTGCTCTGGAGATTTGTAAGGAGAGATTAGACTGCCATTTGTCTGAAATGGAATAGTGTCTCCTGCTTGAGCTGGGTGTTGGAGTACAGGGAGTCCTTGACTTATGACCACCATTGAGCCCAAAATTTCTGTTGTTAAGTGAAACATTTGTTAAGTGATTTTTGCCCAATTTTACGACCTTTCTTGCCATAGTTGTTAAGCGAATCACTGCAGTTAGTAAGTTAGTAACCCGGTTGTTAACTAAATCTGGCTTCTCATTGACTTTGCTTGTCAGAAGGTCACAAAAGATGATCACATGACCCAGCAAAGGTCGTAAATTTGAACCAGTTGCCAAGCGTCTGAATTTTGATCACATGATTATGGGGAGGTCATAACTATGCAAAACAGTCATAAGTCACATTTTTCAGTGCTGTCGTAACTTTGAACGGTCACTAAATGAAGTGTTGTAAATCGAGGACTACCTGTAGAAGACGTTCAAGGTGCCTTCCAACTCTTACTCTGTAAATAAGGGGAGGAAGTGAAGCTAAGAAGTAATCTCTCTATCTCTGCCTCATCTACGGTATATCTATATATAGCTCTATCTATCTGTGGCTCTAATTCATGTCTGTACCTCTCTGACTCATGCAGCTTACAATTTTTGGGATACAACCCAATGCGCTCAGCAATAGCCTTCATTCCATTGTATATGCCTGCTTATTACTAAGCAGCATATTTACAAAGTCAGCTTATTGCCCCCAACAATTTTGGGTCCTCAATTTACCTACCCCGAGAGGATGGAAGGCTGAGTCAACCTTGAGCCTGGTGGGATTCGAGCCTGCACTAATTGCAGGCAGCTGGAACTAAGTGCTAGGCGTTTAACAGCCTGCACCACCAAGGCTCTTTTGATTAATTAGATTCCTGCCTGCCTGCCTGCCTGCCTGCCTGCCTGCCTGCCTGCCTGCCTGCCTGCCTGCTAGGAGTTGAGGGCCACAGTGGGAGACTTGCTCTCTCCCACTTTCAGTACAGGCAGCAGCTAGCCAGCTTTCCTTGGCCTTTCTCAGCTGCATGTTTGTTCAGTGCTGGTGAAGTGTGGGGGTTGTGAGTGAGAGGGAGGGAGAGTTTGTGCTATGGGGAAGGAAGGGGAGTCATGGCTGAAAACTGTTAACAGATTTAGTTTTTATGGAGTGCAGGAGTTCATTAGCGGACACAGTCCAGATGGCTGCAGTACGTTCGTGAAATATGAGCTTCCTTGGGGATTCAGGAGAACTAGTAAGGCTGTGAGGATGATATTTCAGGGCCCTCCCCAGGCATATACCTCACCCAGCCAGCACCCCCACACTCCTCCTTACTTTCTCAGAATGAGTAGACAAGCTACAAAGTCAAGAAACGCAAGCTTATGTCAAAATTTCTCACTTTTCCTGTTTACACTCTTGCAGTGTGAAGATATGGAAACACTGGCACCCCCTCCTAATATCCAGTAAGGGGAACAGAGTGGGTATACAAACAGGCCCTTGAGGACTTATTTAGCTGTCAGTTGCTAATCTTCCAGAAACCCCAAAGCTTTCCATCCAGGCAGGCTCTTCCAGTCTTACAGCTTTTCCCCACATCTCTTGAGGCAAGACTGGAATCTGTGTATGTAGCTACAGCCCTACATTTGGGGCCCTTTTCTTTCAGGGCTGCATGTGAATACAGATCTCTTAGGATAACTAGTAGGTGCGTCTAATATAGATATCCTTATTTATGGGAAATAGTATGCACAGTTCACAGAGTTCAAAGTTGATTTAGAAGATCACAGAGGCATTATAACTTTTTATCATTGTACTTGTAATACAAAAAGGGGAGAGAAATATGCATTTTTGCATTCATTTGTCTCTTGCCCCAGTGTATAAATATAGTGTGTGTGCGTGCGTGTGCGTGTGCATGCACTTACTGTATCTACTTATTTGTTTATGAGACAAAGCAAGTCATAGCAGCAGCCAAATGATCTGATGTTTCTTTTTGTGGGAGTTGTATGGAGCCAGAAATTAAAATTAAATTATAAATTTCTTGGACACTTTTATAAATGATGTAATGCCTACAGCTATGTAAATATGATTTACAAATCTATGTTTTTTTAAGAATATATTTTCCACATTCGTACCCAAATTTGTTTGTTTTAAAATCCTAGATGAGACTGTTAACCCCTCGAATTGCCAACCATTAGATGTGCCAAACATCTAATGCAGGGGTGTCAAACTCGATTTCATTGAGGGCTGCATCAGGGTTCTGTTTGACCTCAGGGGGCCGAGGGTTTGATGAGCTCAACGTCACTTGTCGAGGCTCCATTGCAACAGCTAGCGAAAACAGAGCTCCCAGAACAACATTTTTGCTGGGAGAGGGCTACAGGAGGCCATCACAGCCGAAAACTGAGCCCCTGAGCCTCACATGGCCCTCCCGACCTCCATTTTTACTGGGAGAGGCACCTGTGGTACTGGTCCTTCACTGTTTTCAGGGTGGCCCCACAGGCCAGATCTAAGCACCCCACAGGCCAAATCTGGCCCGCGGGCCTTGAGTTTGACATGCCTGATCTAATGGATCACAACAGAGTTGAGGAGTTCAAAATGAAGAGGAGAGTGAAATCCTGAGGTATCGAAGAGTTTTGTGCTCCAGTCTCCCCTTTTGTTTCATCTCCTCACAGGGAGACACAGCCAAGCACAGAGCTGAGAAGGCAAACGATCCCGACCTGGCTGCCTACCTCGAAAATCGACAGCACTATCAGATGATCCAGCGGGAGGATCAGGAAACAGCCGTGTAGCACTCAGCATGCCTTCATCGTTTCCTGGGAGGCAGAGAAGCCGAGTAGCGTGGAAACCTGGCTAGCCTTTTCTTGAATGTCCATCACACAGAGGATCCAGAGTTTTCTGTTTGGGCTTGGCCACGGTGCTGTTATTTATTCATGTAGTGGGTATTGAACAATGCTGACTGCCACATGCCTCACCGCCATCACATTCCATGGATGGATACCTCCGCCTGATATTTCATTCCTATCTGCTTCCAAGTTCTCTTGACCCTCGCTGCTGCTGCTGTCAAAGCAGGAAAAAGCACGCCACCCTTGTCAATCTTGTGTTATCTCCCTGAAGGCAACATCTGCAACCCCTTTTAGATCTTCTGAATCTTCATCCCATCAACTCTGCTGATTTCCCAGCAGTGGGTATTGTCTTTCTCAATAGTTTCAACAGTAGCAATGCCCTTCATCTTGGTATATTCTATACTGGAAATTTGCTAGCCCAATTTTTGAGAAGGCATACAGAAGAGACCTGTGTTTATTTACTATAGCCCTCTCTTGTTATTCAGGCACTGTAGTATTCAATTACTTGTGTAAACTATGGGTGACAGTCACATTGGCAAGCAATCCAAGTATCCAAAGCAAGCTATGGGCTTGGTTTGCATCCTCTCAGCACAATATATCCCTATTCCTCCCTTTCTTTTATTCCTTTTATTATGTTGACCCTGTATTGCAAGCCCCATGCTGTAAAGGGTGTTTATATATCTTGTAAAAACAGGGAATACCAGGTCAAATCCCACTCTCTCCAATTTAAGCTGCTGCAAGCTGAGTTTTGAGACCGTCGCACTAAATGTTTTGAGCAAAGTGCCTCCTCTCTTTTCTCTCTTTCTGTTCCCATATATTACCTTTTTCTGCTTTTTACATTTGCCAATTGAGGAAATAGCAGCCAGTTATAAGCATATTCGAAATACGTTTGGAAAGCTTGAAGTTTGCTGAGAAGGGAAGAGAAATCTCATCAAAAAAGGTCATTGATACTTGTCATACTCAGTATGGAAATTACCTTTTTGTTTAAGGAGATAGGAGTAACTATGAAATGCATCAATATAAAGGGAACTATTCCTATCAGCCAACGTTAAGGGCACATTTTTATCCAGGGATTTTTACTGACAGTAGTAGTAACGAATGGAAAAGTTTCTATACAGCCATCTGATTTCTGGCCTAAATAAGAATGGTCCCTGGGGTTGGTTCCTAGACTCATGCATAGGCACAGGATACCCACATCGGTTTATAATGTTTTGGTGCACAGACTTAATAATGTGCAAGCCCTATAGGCACAATTGCAGGCAGATCCTAATTATCATTCTGAGAGGTTTTGTTTACCCAAGTCTCCCATCACCAGCTGTCCCTTTTGGGGTTTAAAGCAAAGCAACCCAAAACTTCCCAACAATTAATGATCAGAGAATGTGATATATAGTCAACCTGCGTGTAGATTGAATTGATACCCAACTGATTCGCTAAAGCAGGGACTATATGAAATCCAGCTGTCGTGCAGGTCAGTTTACAAGCATATAAACATGCTGTTCTACCTGAACAGTTCAAATGAAATAATTGGAATGTTCTGCTTGGTTAAAAAGGAATGAACTTAAACTGGACCAAAGGTGGGGTTTTTTTTAAATAATTTACATCTCCAGTGTGGGTAAGAATTAAATCTCATTAAGATTATGGGTTGTGTTCTGAAAGTGTTGAAAAATAGGTGGCTTTCTAAGGACACTGGATCACAAATTTAAGGACCCATAGAAGAAAGTTTTGTGCACAAAATATATTTAAATTGGGCTATCTTAAAAGAGCAGGAGAAACAAGCTGCTGGTGAAATCGGCATGCAAAACTTAGCAGGGATTATCTTCCATAGATGCAAGAGTTTGAATTTAGAAAGAACGGGCTTTAAAGTCATGGTTCTCCTAATTTTAGGAGGCTCAACGAGATTAAGAGTGAAGAATTTCTTACATATCGCTATATCTGACTGGAAGTTTGTTCTCCTTCAAGGCTGAGCTTGCCTGCTTTCTATATCTAATGCTTTTAAGATAGAGATGCTAAATATCTCTGATAGCACCTGAGACTTGAAAAGATGGCCAAGTGTCCATTTGAACCCACTCTGGGAACTGACTTTCCATCTGGTCGTGTCCTAGTCCTTTAAACGTGGCACTAAGTAAAGGATAATACCCCAAAGCAGACAGCACTCAGAGCACAGGTCCCAGGCAAGAGGTGAATGGTTCTAAATCAGAAACATTGTCATCTCTTTGACACCACCCCCTCCTTTCCTCTCCAGAGATGTTGTAGAACAGCCAAACATGTGGGCATCTGACAGTGGTGCTGACTCACACTGCACCATATCAAGCCTAACTGGTTGGATCAGCTAGGTCTCTGGCCTTGTACAACCCACTGCCGTGCCAATAATGGCGACTTCCCATCCTGCATGACATGGCTATATTGTAGGTCAACTGAAGAGAATGCGTCATTGCTTTGCTCTAAACTAGGAGGACTCGTGCTCTGGATTTTTAAAATTGTAAACATTCCTCTATATACAAGCTGGCTCCCTAAATGTGTTTTATAGCCCCATAGGCCTGCTATCTTCTCTTCCTCCCTTTTATATGTCTTCTTAAACTTTGTACAGGTAGTTCAAAAGCACACTGTTTCCTCATCTCTAAATGTTTGTTTGTGCATGTGTGTGTCCTAAGCTGAGTTGCTGTGCAATTCAAACCTTTGCTTGTTCTACTCCAAGGGGGAAGGAGTGTGTTTGAGAGTGTTTTTCCCCCTGTGCAATACCTGATTCCCATTTCCTAGTAGGACACTTTTGGTTTGACTGTTTTGGTTTGGTTTGTTTGTTTTTTTAATGTAACTACATTGGAAGCTTGTGCTTCTGACTTTCTCTTTGACAGTTTAAATGTTTTGTTGAGTTTTGCCATTAAAATAGAAGGATGAACATTTTACTTCCCCTCTCTTATTTCTTTTCAAAGCACATCTCTTTCTCATACATGGTGTTTATAATAAAAAAAAATTCCTTTATCCCCTTAAAGAGGAATAGCTAACCCCATTTTGCAATTCCTATATGTTGGAAATGACTTTTAAGCATAAGTGAAAGCCACAGAATGAACTTAGCTGCCTCTCTACTCAATTTTTGTCTACACAAAAGATGGATGGAATGGGCTCTTAGCAGGTATTTTACCTTTTTTTTCAAATAGCATAAAAAACCCCAAAAAGTGACATGACAATGACTTTTTATTTTTGCTTCCATTCTAGCACCAGTGCTGAATCACAGGTGGGGGTAGCTATTCCAACAAATAGCCCAACTTTAAAATGTATGCTTGCTTGGCCATTTAACATACTGAATAGCAGAACCTCAAGACTTCCTGGAGGAAAAAGAGTCATCTTCAGGTGTTTCGGGAAATGCAACTGTGTTGGTGTGTCTTTGAAAACAAATACATTGTGACTAACTCGCAGAGGCAGGGGTCTTTCCTGACCTTCGGGTAGATCTGAAGTTCTGAAGAACAGTCATATAAACACTGAACTGGATTTCAAGAACTGGGAATGGAAAACCTCTTCAGTTAAAGTAGCTCCACTAGGCCATAAAGGGAGATTTTATAACAGAATTTATTTAATCAGACTTAGAAATGCAGGTTTACAACCTCTGCTCATTTTTGGCCCTAAAATCTTCATTCATATGCATAGAGTCATGCATGATTATTCAAATCAAATTTTCAGTTTTTCTTTAAATAACTGTGGTACATCCCTTTATACACACATCTCTCTATCTCTCAGCTGACCCAGTGATCTGTTTGGATTCCTTCTTAAATAATGTAAAAATACTGTTGCTGTTGACAGACCAGCAGTCTGAAAGCATTCCATTTTCAGTGTTCCCCATCCTCATCGATAGGTGTTGGCCTATGGTTAGGGTCAGACAGATACTGCTCCACCCCCACCCCTTTTTTTCAATTAGTGAAATACATTATTTTTCTTATTATTTTGTTCTCTAAAGGTTAACAGCGGTTGGTTTGAGTAATGTGGTGGTATATACGGCAGGAAAAGTGGAATTTCTTTAGCCTCTTTTCCAATTTTGTGGACAATTAATAAAAGCTGGTGTAAAATGAACAAAATAAATTGTGCTGCCCCCCCCCAAATTATCCTGCCAATTACTTTTTTACTACCTGATTTGGGGTGCAAGCATGGCTTGTGAAATGCCCTCCCTTTGTTAGATGTTATATGAGACTCAAACTGATGAAAGAGAAGGAACGAATGTTTAAAACGGGTAAGTCTTCAGCGGGGGTGGGGGGGAATTCCACCAAGATTTAATGCAAGATGCATTTTTTAAATACCTTTAGAAGCTTCAATCTTGTTGACATCTTGGAATATCTCTGCTTGCGTCCAATACTTGGCATCCTATAAGTCCTAACCATTTTTTTTCTTGAATAAATCGTGTGGTTCAGTAGGACTTATTTCCATATAAATTTACTTCAGATTACAGTTGCAATTCAGGACTCGAAACTGAGGGGTGGGGTTCAGTCTCTGTTTAACTGAGGTGATTAGTTCTGTGCCTAGAGTAGAAACTCCCTGAAGGCTATAACATAAATTTTATTCTGGCAGGGGTGCAGGCCTCAAAGAGAGCCTTGCATTCATAAACCAGACTTTCCTTTTCATTCATCACAGGCTTAATACTTGTTAATAATATCTCTTGGAGTTTTTAATCAGCAATGTTTCACTTGGAAACCCTAAAGCAATCCCTTTTGGCATTTGCTCTACAGTGTCCATAAACCGTCTGTTCCTATCTGCTAAAGAATTGGTGGCTTCAAAGTTGAGGTCTGCTTTTAATTCTACAGTATTCCATTTTCACTTGCTGACTCATAATAAGGAGGGGAGTGATACATCATTTCCTCTTGGTTTTCCTCTTTGTAGGCAGATAAAAATCCTGAAATCCATATGCAAATGAATATTCTGAGAAAAACTCCTGATATTTATTTGAGGTGTCCCTTTAAAGCAGCATCCTGGACATGGCTATCCCATCAAAAGACTTGCTATTCCATAACTGCACATTCCATCTTAATAGTTTGATCAAATACAGATGCTGTGGCTTTAAAGATCTGCCACCCTGACCCCACCCCATTTCCCCTTCTCCAGTCTTGTACTGGGTTTAGCATTACGCCTGGGGGGAAATTCTGCAGTGCGAGAAAGTTTGCACACCCTACTGACCTTATATATGCTTAATAGACGTTTTAAATGTGCCATTGCATCAATTCACGTTCAGCAATCTGGAGAAGCTGAAAGACAGCACATATTTTTCATTGATATTTTGTTCAATCTTTAGCATTTGATATTATGATGTGTGTAACACTGTAGGGGTCAAGAAACATATTTGAAAAAGGAATATTGGCTCCTAAAGAACTGGTAGAAGTTGGTGCTCATTCACGAACTAGTAAGGGCTGGCAGAAAAGTCCATGTAACTTGTTCCTTGTACACATAAGAACAAGACTAGATTTGTTCTTCCCTAAGCCCTGGAAATGCATGCACTAGGAATTACTTGGATGTCTTTTGCAACCTCAGCACTTCAGATAATGTCCCTGGGTGTCCAAAGTAACTACAGGCTTGTGTGATTACTGTACCTCACCCTCTTCAGTTTCTGAAGCATTCTTGTGCCCCCAAATCATACAGTTGTAAACTGTCTCGCCTGCCATGGGGAGAGAAGGATTCTGGGAACCAGCAATATTACTACTTTTTCCTGTGTTCTTTGCTTGCTTTGACAGTGACCGACCCCTAATCAGCTCCATCAAACTTCCAGGGACTTCTGATGAGTAGATTTATCATAGTAGAGTGAAGGAAGCCATTATGAAAGGATTTGAAATGCAAGCCTATTTAAACAGAAATCAAGCTTCGGATTCTTGCGCCTTTTCCTCCCATGTAACAGCTAGAAGCCATTTTGGTGGGGATGGAGCAAAAATCAGTCGTTTCTGTTTGTTTCTAGTTAGGATAACAGACCCATTTGGTATTGGGTTATTTGCCTGTGACTGTGAGAACTTGCTTTCCAGGCTGTGTCCCAGCATTCTTTCCTATTGGGAAGGGTCTTCTTTCACATTGCCAGAGAACCCCAGCAGTTGGCACTGCATGCCTAGTCTATTGAGGAGTGAGGGTTTCTGAATGGACTTCCAACTCTGCTACATTATGGACGGGCTCAAAGCCAGTGCCGTCAGTCACTTCTTCCAAACTCTACCACCTCTGCAGGTCTCATTGGATTCTTTCTCCATTTCTTAGGTTGCTCTCAAAACCTCTAAGCTCCTGCCTCCTGCTGATATGCTAATAAGATTATGCACAGGATTCAGGGGACTCATCTTTCCTGGTTCTCAAAATGAACCCAGTGGGAAATTATTACTTTGACTAGAATGAATAAAGAGGTATACTCCAAGGAACAGGTAAGGAACAGATAAGCCCTGCTATCTAGCTAGAAGAGGTTCCTTTTTGCTCCATTTCAAGTATACAGCAGCCCATGATTTATTGCAAGCAACATCATCATAAAGGAATCTAAACCACTGTTTATCAACAGGCAAAGAAAGGAAGAGTGCATTGTGTGGCGGAAACCACTTTAGTTTAGCGAAGATGTCCAAATTGCCATCAGGTTTTCTATTTTCTCCGTGGTCAATTTACTGGGAGGATGGAATTCTGTTCTCATAGGATGATAGCAAGCATTCTCTAGGGAAAACTGTATCAGACTTCAAAAATGACATTGCGTCTCTAAGGCTTACCGCAGGGTTTGTGAAATTGTGCCAGGGAGACATTTGAGGTTTAGGGCAAAACTAGGGGGTGATGGTGAATAAATTAGTATTGAAGGGAGAGAGATGGAACCACCCAAGCCAAGCTAATCAGCACAGAAGGAAGGGCAGCTTGCCAGGGGCTTTATTAAGGCTAGAAAAGTTACCGTAAACGAATGGCACAATAGGCTTGAGAGAGATCAGAGCTCTCCTTTTTCATATCCAGGATACAGAAACCAAAGCTCACCATAATAGCTGCACTGAACGAATAGCCACATCTTTACAGATGTTATTTAAAGTAAGACATATTTTTAATATGTATCCTATTTTCTTTAACTTTTGCAGGGTTTAACTCCAGACTGATTTTTTTTTTAAAAGCCCCATCTCCTTAGGTCTATTGACCATTGTAACAGAGCCAAAAAGTATCCTATTTCAACATTCTTGTCATCAGTCCTGAATGCCTCTTCTTTCACACAATGAAGCTATAAAGGTGATTTTCCCAAGTCTTGAAACACTTTCCAGTGTTTCTTTTCCATAATGGTAAAATTACCTTTTATCATCCTGGATATCTTTAAAGGATATATCTTTCACTTTTCTAGTTTGGGCGGGGTGGGGGGAATGGATAGACTATCCTTCAGCTTCTAAAGATACACAGTAGGCTTACTAAAAAGGCCAATCCAATTATCAGCTGCAGTAGTAGGAACGTAGTTTCCGAATCAGGAGAATAGTTCCACTCTGTTCTGCATGGTTCAGACTCCACTTGGTTTATTATATCCAGCTCTGGACACATTTATGAAAAGGTTAACTAGAACAGCTGCAAAACAGGAACAACAATGCTTAAGGGACAAGAAACAAAAACTTATCAAGAGTGATGCAACTGGGTATGTTTATCCTCCCAAAAGACAACTGAGGGAAGACAGTTTTCAAGTCCTGTGCAGACAAGATTAAAGAGCTGGTTTAATGCAGCAGCTGAGAATGGTGCTGGGTTGGAAATCAGAAAATTGCAGGTTCTAGTCCTTCCTTCCTTCCTTTAGGCATGAAAGCCAACAGAATGACTTTGGGCCAGTCACTCTCTCTCAGACCAAGCTACCTCACAGGCTGGTTGTTGTTGGGAAATTAGAAGGTGGAGCCATTATGTATACTGTCTTGAGTTGTATAAAATAGACAGGATACCTTTAAAAAAATAAATCCACACATGAAGAACAGACTTCATCTGTATTGTTCAGGAGCTTAAAAATAATTGAAACATTGGGAAGGCAGATTCAGGCTGAATGTTAGTTAAGCACTTTGGAAGCAGAACCAAGGACTATAAGAAGTACACATATCCACTTCACTGGACGTATTCAAATTGAGTTAGCTGCTTGGGATACTTTACTTTGGAGTCCTATACATAGTAGGGAGTTGGACTTGATTAGCCTACATGCTCCTTTCCAAATATATAATTGAAAGGTTCAAAAGTTAAATTTTCAACATTAGCGGGAGCCTTGAAGATGAGAGGGGAGGAAATCATACATAAATCAGAACCTTTACATATTTCATTCAGAAGTAAACAATCTCAGTGCTAAAACACTCCCTTCTGTGGCTACGGTTCTTTGGTCTAATCTAACAAAAGTTCTGCCAATAGAATTGTGCACGGTTCAGATCAATCCTTTTCAAGAATTTTTTTTAATCCTTTGTAATTATTTTCAGATCAAGGAAACTTCTGCATAAAATGGAAAAAAATTTCACAATGCAATGTACTTCTAACCTACTGTATAATCCACACTTGACAATGTTTATAACAATGGTAAAACTGCAAGGGCTAGTATTGTATGGTGTGCGAAGATAAAAACACTATGTTTTATTCATGTCAACATCTTGGAGGATCCAGGAGCTCCATAGAAACCTAGTTAAAACTAGCTTAGCTATACTGTACAGTTATTAGGAACCCCTCCCTCCTTCCAGCATTAGATTATTCAGCCCACAGTACATTGATTCAATTAGTGTATCTCAACCTTGTGAACTTTTAAGTTGTGTGGAGTTCAACTTCCAGAATTCCCCAGGAAAAACATTGAATTTGATAAATTTGTGCTAAATATTTATGATGTTTGATTTTCATTGCAAGAGTAATGATGTGAAAATGCTGTCTCTCTCTCTCCCTCTCCCTCCCTCCCTCCTTCCCTCTCTCTCTCTCTCTCTCTCACACATACACACACACACAAGACACAACCTCATCAGCCATTCTCTCCTTTTGTCATATAATTGTTTTCCCTTGGTCTTGTGCTGAGCTTGGAAGTTACTCATTCCTACATGATCATACTGCTTTGAGATTCTCATTGTCAAAGTGTGCTATATAAAAACTTTCTCAGTCATTTATTATGTCCTATTCTAAAGCTATTTCTTATTTTGGTGATGCCAATCTTATATGCATAGAGAGAGGAAAATGAAAAAAGAATCATTCTCAAGCAGGGTATAATATCAACTTCTTCTCTTGGTAATATTGTTTATGGCCCAAAGAGTCAAAACTAGGTAATAATTTTCATCAGTGACCTAAATTCCTGTTGACAAAATCCAGCCTTTTAAATAGTTCCCATTTTAAGTCTCTGAAAACAAATAGTTTCTAAACCATGGTTGGTCTTTATAACTGAATGTTTATGTTCTAAGCTTAATTAGCACAAAATATAGTTGAATGGGATATTTGAATTGCCAGCATTTTATACCAATTCTATGGGGACTTAATTATTGAAGAAAGTTTACCAATTCCCACTTATACTGAATGGTAGAGTTTTTAAAAAGCAATGTAATTATTAAAGCTGAGGATGAGCTGAAGCTTTATATACAACTGAATTGAAGGACTTTTGATGTGTGTATGGACATACCTAATGAACACACATGCACAGACACAAACCAATCACTAAGCTGAAGGGATGCAAAATTAGCACTATGAGAATTAAAAACAGACATGGCTTGACAAAACATTTCCAATGTGAAGCATTTCACATACTTCTTAATATTTTTAGCCTTTTCTACACAACCTTCCAGAGTAGATGGTGGGGGAAATAGTCTCATTTCTCACCGTGAAGCCATTTCTGTGGTATGACATGATTCCAGCATTCTCCTGAAAGCTCAGCAGAATTGTTCCCTCAGGGCCAGAGGAAAACAAATGGATCATTCCTCCAAATCTTACTCAGGTCAGTGAAATAAAAAAGATGGAAAGAAGCAGGACAGTAATCATGATTTCCATCAGATCAAATGTAAAAAAAATCAAAGCATCAATCTTCCTGACTTCTACTCAATTTTCCTTAGTTTTATGATGAAAAGAAAGAAAAGGTGTTTTTAGAGTGAGTAGATTATCATTATAGGATTGGGAAAATATAAATTCACTATAGCTATTAAATTATTTTTACGTAATTTCTATCCACTTAATGTATACAGAATGTATTACATTCTGTAGAGAGAAGGGCTCCAGCACAATCTGAAAGTTTGGAAGACTAAACCTCTGAGACTAAACACTTGTTTGAAGTGTTACAAAACTCTATGTTGTTTTTACTTTAGCAGAATAACATAGTTACCCATCGGCAAAAACAAATCTGTTAAAAAAATTCATCCCAGCAAGCCAAGTAACACCTGGAAAGGAACTGTCTTAACTACTCTGTAAAGGAAGGACTAGAATTTGCAATTTTCTGATTTTTCTTGAAACTCAAGAAACAGGGAGTCCAATGAAACCATTTTATTCCATAGCTGGATGGCTATCATAAAAAAGCATCTTCCTCTATCTTAGTCTTTTTACCACTGCTGAAGATCCCACATGAATCTATCACAGATCTTATACAACCAGTGTAAATTTCACAAAGATGTGTCTAGTACTGCTCTTAGAGCTCCCCCAATCTATGGAATACTTTGAAGGTAATCCTAACATATTATAAGCACTATGTCGTTATTGTTCGATTTTTGTCACTAGTTCAAAATGAAGTAGTATCATAGAAACATGGGGCTGGAAGAGATGTTGGAGATCATCTAGTCTAACCCCCCACCCAAGGCAAGAGTTCTTATCCCATCCCAGACTAACACCTGTCTAATCTTTTCATAAAATCCTTCAGCAATAACTCACCTATTAACAGACACAGCAAACTGAGATAGGAAGAGCCTTGGTGGCTCAGGCTGTTAATTGCCTGCACTTAAGTTCCAGCTGCCTACAACTGCTGTAGGCTCGAATCCCACCAGGCTCAAGGTTGACTCAGCCTTCCATCCTCTCGGGGTAGGTAAATTGAGGACCCAAGATTGTTGGGGGCAATTAGCTGACCTTGTAAAAATGCCGCTTAGTAATAAGCAGGCATATACAATGGAATGAAGGCTATTGCTGAGCACACTGGGTTGCATCCCAAAAATTGTAAGCTGCCCTGAGTCTTCGGAGAAGGGCGGCATATAAATGTAATAAAAAAATAGATCTCAAAGCTTTCTTTTCGTAAAGGCAGATGGAAATAATAAAATCTATTCCATCCTTATCCATTGTAACTTTGGTCACTAAATGAAAAGTTGTATGTACCCTCCCAATGTCATTCCCCTGGAGATAAGACTGGCACCACCTTGATACTTTTCCTGGAACACCCTGAAGATGTGGTTCTGTTGGTGATCCTGGGGATCCCATATTGATCCGGAGCCAATCAAAGTGACTGCTTTATGCTTATTTGTAGGAGGGGAGGATTAAGGGTTGGGGTGGCATATGGCCAAACTGTAATTTTAGTGGCAGTTTCTCCATTAATGTGTTGGAAGCCAGCTGTGAAACTTGCAAATGGTGATCTGGGGATGTGGCAATGATTGTAAATCACGTTAGTTGTGAAGCACCCAAATATTGATCACAGGGAAACTGTGAAGTTCAGGTCATAAAGCTACTTTTTTAGAACTTTGAACAGTCGCTGAACAGGTAAGTCATTAACTGAGGATCACATATACAGGGCATCAGATCCCAAGGCTCTGTTTTCAACATTTTCCAGAAAGGAGATAACAATTTCATCTGTTTCAGATAAAATTGGAGACAAATGACCTTTCAATGGGAAGACATTCCAGTAGGCTGGTCCCATAACAGAAAAATAACACTTTCCAGTTTTGACCCCTCCAATCTACCCAAACCAAAAGAAAATGAATAGCTTCTCTCTGCATGATTGAAATGGTTGGGACAACTCTAGGGGGCAAATGCAGTTCTTCAGGAAACTCAGTGCAAGCCATAGAGAGAAGGTAGAAGGAACTATTTAAACGGAATAAGTGATGCACACAAAACATGTAAACACAGGATTGTAAATTGTTATATACAGTTTTATGATCTCAAGAATAATCCATATAGGAACAGTATAATGGAGAAATGTAGTTCACATCAGTATCAAGGTTTTGCTTACAACTGTATGTATGTATGTATGTATATATTTATGTATATATGTATATATGTATATGTATATGTGTATGTATATATGTGTGTGTGTGTGTGTGTGTGTGTGTGTGTGTGTATGTATGTATAAATTTTTATTGGCCAAGTGTGACTGGACACACAACGAATTTGTCTTGGTGCAAATGCTCTCAGTGTACCTAAAAGAAAAGATACATTCATCAAGAATCATAATAGTCATAGGGTGCAATAAGCCATCGAATCATACTAGGAAACAGTCAATATAATACAGAAATAATATCACTTAAACTACAATTCTCAAAATTTGGAGATTTTCCATGAACTGCCAGAGTAAAGTGTAAATGCCTTCCTAACTAAAACTGAGGGCTAATAAATCAGATGTGAAGATGCTTGTTGGCAACTTTTCTACTATTTGTATCTAAGCTTCTCTAGGTTGCTTTGTTAGAATTACCAGATCTAGAATATCTGCAAAAATCCAGATATTTTTTAGATTGCAGCAAAAAGATACTGAAAATTCTTAGCTGCCAACAGAGCAGTTTCCCACATTTGTTTCTACTTTTCTGCCAGAGAAAATCGGTGAGGAGGCATTTTAAATCAAACATATACTAAGGTTTTATGCAGAAAGCACGTTTGGTACAGTATCACTAAAACAAATTAATTAACAAGAGCAGTTCCGGAACCTTGTGGAGCAATCAACTTCTCTTTTTCATTTTAAAAGAAAGATGTACAAAACTTTTCTGCAGGTCATTTCAAACCAGAAAAAAGAATGCAGGAAAAACATTTCTCGGTGCGGGTGTAAGGGGGTAAAGACAAAAGCGTTCAAAAGATGCCGAACAACTAAAACCATATATCACGCTGAGAGAGAGAGAGAGAGAGAGATCAAACTTTTGGGGTCTGCCAGAAGAAGCCCCGGGGCCAATTTCCAGAATCTTGGGAATTGTCATGCTTGCGTTACCACACGAGGAAAAGAAAGAGAAGGCAGGGCGGGAATTGAGGTCGAGTTATAGCTTGGTGGGGGAGACTCTTCAGCGTCCGGAGCCGCTTCGCCCCTTTTGTCTCTGGAGCATCTCCACGAGGGAGGCGGAGCCTCGGCGGTAACTTTGGGCTCCCGCTTCCTCCCCCCAAAAAACCCACCTTTTGTTGTCAGCTGGGCGTGACGTCAGAGGCCGCCTCCGCGCCAAGCAAGGTTGGTGTCCACATGTGACCAGCTGAAACTAGTTTGGAAGACACAAAGGGAAAGGAGAGGGAAATAAGGGAGCAAGATAGCCGGGCAGGCGGTGGAGCGGAGCCAGCCGAGCGGCCGGGAAGCACGAGCCAGCCTTCAGGGGAGAGACCGACCTAGGACCGCGCGCCACTTCAGCCCTCAAGCATCCCATCCATTCATCCAGGCAAGTCCGGCGGGCGAGTTTTCGCGCGCGAAACTTTGGGTTGGCCGGAGAGGGAAGGGGAGGGGGCAAAAAAAAGGAGGCAGGAGGCGCAGCCGCCCCCCGCTTTCGCGTCCCCGGACCCTCCCGAAAGGACAGGCCAGGGGCTGCGTTGCAAGGGTTCCCGAAACTTCAGTCCCCGGACGAAGCTCCGTCCACCTTAGGACTCCTCTTTTCCAGCTCGGCTTCAATTGCAGGCTCTCCAAAGAGGACGACCTGTGTTGGATGGAGGTCTGGGAGGGGTCACGAAGTTGTGGGGCGGGGGCGCCTTTCCCCCCCTAAGCTTCTCAGCACCCGCCAAGAGTCTCTGCGGCAGATGATGCTCCGTTAGCCGGGAAGTCCCTTCCTCGGAGCGAAGGTGGAGGGCGGCGCGCCTGACTGAGCGAAGGGAGGGTGGTGGAGGGGGAGAGACCTGTTGAATTTCGACGCCGAATCCCCTCAATTCTCCCCCCCCGTCCTGACCTCCTGGGGTTTTTTGTTTTTGTTCCCCTCGGCCTTCTCTTAGCGTTTATGGTATGAGGTGAAGTGGCGCGCGGGTGTGCAACTTTTTTTGCGAGCCAAAATTCGTTTCCAGCCAGAGCTTTCTTTGCGGGAGTATTTGAAGACTCTCTCAGAAGCCACCTGGACGGGAGCTGCGGGATGTCCCGAATCTGCCTAACTAAAGCACCCCAGAAGGAGAATCCCAACTACCTCTAAAAAAAAAAAATCTGCTGTGTGGGAGGGTGCTGAGAAAAGGGTTGGAATAAAACATCCATTTTGCTGGGTCCAGTTGAGTCATTGTTCACCAGCCTCAAGGTCCTGATGTTGTTTTCCTACTTGTCACTTTTCTCCTCTGCACCAACTTGGCTTGAGCCACCAGGAACATCGTTTCCTTGGGTTTCACACTAGTTAATCAGAAAGACCTGTGGCTAAACATGTGTGTGTGTGTATACATGCGTGCACGTGTGTGTGCCTGCACACACCCTAAAGTGAAGATGGAGGTTCCGTTTTCCAAACTTGTGGGTTGGTTTCTGAATGTTTTGTTACCAAGCTAGGTAACATCTTCAGTGGGATGCAGCTCCTAAATTCCGCTGAAGATTTCACTGGTTACAAAACATTCAGAAATCAACTCACAAGCTTGGAGAACAAACCCTCTCCACCCTCATCCTACACCCTACATCACTGTCACAAAGGTGGTAAAGTCTACTGTGTAAGAACACAAGAACCATCTTGCAGCTTTGAGCATGGCCTTAGCCTAGCTTTTTGTTTCTTACAGTGGCCACTCAACAAGAAATGAATATGTATCCGGTTTGCCAACATTGTCCCCCTACAATTGGTACTTGTTACCCCCAGCTCAGAGATAAAAGTGAGCCTTCAAGATGAATAGCTCTTGACAGACCTGGCCCTTAAGAGCTATGACTCTGAATGGGTTTTAAAGCTTTGTGTTAAATCTGTGTTAAGTGCCTTTTACATCCACTTCTGAAGTACTACATCTGAATTCTTCTGCTTTTGTTACTGCCAATTATTTGGGCTAATGCTGTAAATGGTACTTAAGAGTGGAGAGTGGGAGGGAGGGGGTGCTTCTGATAATTTTTAGTATAATTTTTATTAATTTTTTTAAAAGGAAGATAAAAACTAATATAACTATAAAATAAAAAGAAATCAAAGAGAAAGCTAAATGTGCAAGGAAGAAGAAAAAGTAAAAATAAAAAAAAGCTTTTAATCTTTTTTACAGCAGTTTATAAGCACAATCTTATTCTATGGTTATACCTATTTTATTTTTATCGTCTCTCCTATTAATTGTCAAACCCATAAATCACTTTTTACGCAAAAAATCCATAAAGGTTTCCTGCCAGCAATAAGCATAGATATTGGGGTATAAGCATTTGGAAAAAGCGGGATGCTCACAGACGGACAAGAGGAGACAAATGATAACACGTGTTTTGTGACATCAGGATATAAATCTCATTCATGTACTTGCATCAAACATAAAGCAATTGGGTAACAGGGGATTTGCATCTTAACATTAGTATGAATGCGTTGTCATTTTGGTGTAATTTTGAGTTGCTTTGAACATTTGTATTTCAGATTCCTTCCAGGTTTAGCAGTTCTAAGTCAATTTAAGCTATGAACTTTTGCTTAGACAAACTCAAAATATTTTATGCAGCAAGGAGAAATTTCAATGATTGCTGGCATTTATCCAGGATAAGCTAAACTCCAGGATTGTTGCTTAACTGAAAAGAAAAGGAGTCCTGACTCACCACGGGACTGCTAGAACTTGAGAATGTGTGCAATTTGGAAGAAAATCCTTCGTTTTTAACTGGGCTGCACCTCTATTCACAAATTCTTGTATCATTTTCAATAAGAAATTGAAGAATGCGAGTTCCCGGCAGGTTCCAGGAAGCAAGTACCCTCAACCTTGTCCCACAAACATACCCAAGTGGAGTGTTCTTATTATGGGAAAGAAAGAGGATGACTGTATCATGCCGTACTAGACCTGATCACAATTTGCTTAACTTCAGATCCTTAGGTTTAATTAACATGGGCAAGGGAAGGTATGCCATTTGTTTACAAACCATGATAGTATTGAGATTTGGTTGTTTATCTTTTGCCTCGCCTATCTTTGAAATCATATCTTAATAATATGCTTTCATGTACTTCCCCAGACTGTTCTTTGATAATGCACAGTTTCAGGGTTCCACTTGCATCTGATTATATGTGGAGGAAATGAAAAGTGCAAAATTAGATTAACTCCATCCCTTTTGACCTTCTGGAAGGCCCTCAAGACTTGGTTATGTTACCAAGCCTAGGGCTCCCACAGGAAGATATACTTAGATGGCTCCATTGTGGTGGCCATTTTCATTTCTCTTTGCCTAGGGTTTTGTATAATTGCTTTTTATATTGTTAATTTCATAACATAGATGTTTATATTTTTATATCAGTGGTTGTTGTATCTATGGTTTTATCTGATAGTTGTATGCCATCCAGAGTAATTTTGACTCTTCCCCCAATTTGATTAATAAATAGGTACATCAGAAAATATTCCATCATATTATTTTCCTGGGTAATGTGTCCAGGCAATATTCTCACTGATCAAAAGAATGGGTCTGAGCAATCATAATACCCTATCAAGGCCTTCTCCAATCCTGTATACCCCAGATAGCTTGCCTTGATACAGCAGTTCCCAGTATCCTCAGCCAAGTTGAAGAGGCCTCCTAACAAACCCCCTTAACTTCGAAGGCTCATTCTGCAGTAATATTTTTTTCTTCAGATCTGTGTATCAGAAATAGAGCATAGCCTATTTTATTTTCATTGAATAATCCATACATTTTCTCTCCTTATATGCTGTCTGGAATTTTGATTGTCTTGTGGGGTGTTTTGAAACAGCAATGGCTAATTTACTGAACTCAGAGTAGTTGGAAGAGTGTTGGTTCAGCTTATCAGAGAGCCATGCAAAAGCTGTTGGATGCCACCTTCTATGTCCTAGGTGGCAGGCATGATAATTGGGAGGGAATGAGCACATATGGTGGAAAGTTTAGTTGTGGAAACTAGATGCAGCAAAGTTTGGTGCTTTTTCTAAGAAAAATGCAATGTCTCATTAACTTCAATTGGATGCATTTCCAAAATTTCCAGCTCTCTCCTTTTCAGGCTAGTGGAAATTAATTTGATGGTAGTAAAATAATTTTTGAGGATTTAGCTTTGTGAGATCACTGCAACCCAACGATTATATAAAAAGGAGAAACTCTCAGGTGGACCTTAATTCCTGGTGACTACACAGACTAGAGGAGATTTGAGGTGGCCGACAGGGCCTCATTTTGAATGCTTGTATATCTTTGAAAGAACAGAGGTGAAGAAGAGCCTTGGTGGTGCAGGCTGTTAAATGCCTAGCACTTAATTCCAGCTGCCTGCAATTACTGCAGGCTCGAATCCCGCCAGGCTCAAGGTTGACTTAGCCTTCCATCCTCTCCGGGTAGGTAAATTGAGGACCCAAGATTGTTGAGGGCAATAAGCTGACTTTGTAAAAATGCATATACAATGGAATGAAGGCTATTGCTGAGCACACTGGGTTGCACTCCAAAAATTGTAAGCCGCCCTGAGTCTCCGGAGAAGGGCGGCATATAAATATGAATTTTTTTAAAAAAGGAAGGGGGCTGAGAAGAAAGAATGGTAGGAGAAAGTGGCAGGAAAGGCAGACTCTGAAGCATCTCAAGAGACCTTCAGGGGAGAGGGAGATCAGGAGTAGGAAAATGGAAGAACGCTGCATATTATTGAGTTGTTCTGGGCTCCAGAAATTTGAGAAGGCTGCAAGCAAAGAGTGGGGGAAATGGGCAATTTTGCATGTGTTTCACTAAAGAGAAGGAGTAGCTAATGATTGGGAGGGATGGGGGCCGGGATGGGGGAGAGAGGCACAAAGAGAAACAGGTAAGACAGGACTGGGGGAAAAGATGTAGTTGTTCTCAAAAGGGGGGAGTAGGAGAAAAAGTATCCCAAAGAAGCCTGAACAATCAGGGAAAACACCTATCCTTTAGACTCCCAAGTAGGCACCCATATATTTTATGAAAATTGTTCTGTAGTTTGCCTATTTTTATTCCAAATTGTTAAAAGATTCTCAACAAATACGATGTGTCCCCTAATTTAGAGAAGTCTCCAAAGTATTTGTTGATTCTAAAATATTCTCTCAATATATCTGAATACAAGAGAAGGTAAAGTGAGTTATATATGGTTGCGAAAATGAATTGTTCTTTTTCCCCAGCCTGGATCAACAGAATCTGGATTTCTTTTTCCTTTCCTACCGTTTTTGCTATATGTTCATCATGCCAAATTGGATTATTTGGGGGGAAAGGTAAATGTTACACTTACAAGTTTCCTTTTTAAAAAAAAAACCTAAAAATATAAGATCTATCAAATAGAAAACTTAAACTCTTTAAGAACAAGTTGTATTAAATACATACCATCAAACTCTCTTTATAGTTTTACTTTACTGTTAAACACAATAGTTTCATGGAGATGTTAGTGAACTAGGAAAGAACAATAGCATAAATAAGTAATCAAATGATAGCTGCACAATACAAAATAACATTGGCTCTAGTTCTAACTAGATATGTTGATTCCTCAGTTGTAGAGTGGAAAAACATCTGGAGCTTCAGTAATAAACTATGTATATATATTTAATAAATGGGATAGTTTAAATTTTTTTAGCATGCTGTGTGGCATAAGGTTTCAGCATTCTCTTTATTCCTAATGATGTATGTGGTATGTGACTTCAGCCCAAAGTTCACCTGGACTGAACCTGTCCAAAAAGTGCTAAATTAGACAGGTTCTACAGAATATCCAAGAACTATTACAGGGTTCTTATTCTAATAAAGCAGCATTGATAACCTTGCTGTATATGCCCCTGATGGCAGAAACTCCTGAAAGAAATGAGTTTGCTCACCAGCCATTTTGTTGGAGCTTCACATCATGTTTCCAAAATTCAAATGTGCACACTAGTCTCAAAAGCAGGATTAATGTGTTAGTTTGGGATGTTAAAGATTTCACTTCATATTCATACTAGTCCTTAAAAGCCACCATGTTTAATCTAGACTGATGATAAATAAAGCAAACGTAAAAACATGTCCATACTTAACAGTTTACTTTTCAGGTTTATATTCTTACATGCTTGTAGAACAACCTTCTGCAATCTAGCACCTTCAGAATGTGTTGGGACTCCCCAAATTCCTAGCTGTTTTGGACAAACTATTAGAATTCTTGGAACAGAAATGCACGTAGCCTAAAGCAATGATTCCCAAACTGTGGTCCATGGTCTCCAGCAACCTTCCTACATTTTCTGCCAGCCAGCTGCTGAGATAAAAAATTTGCTTGTGTTTCAGCCTCTGCTTCTTCACATATACCACCAGTCAGCAAAAATTGATCAGTGGCTGAAAAACAGTTCACCAAAGTATACAAGTTAACCCTGCAATAGCAATAGCACTTAGACTTATATACCGCTTCACAGTGCTTTTACATCCCTCTCTAAGCAGTTTACAGAGTCAACATATTGCCCCCAACAATCTAGGCCCTCATTTTACCGACCTCGGAAGGATGGAAGGCTGAGTCAACACACAGTGCTCCAGGTTCAGTAGGAAACAAGTATACTGAGTAAATAAATACTAAAATTCAGAACAGTTGATTATTGGAACTTGAGTGGAAAAAAAGTCTCCATTTTAGGGAAACTTAGACAGATTCAACTTCCTGCAAATCTCTCTTTGAGATCAGCAATGGGTGCCCCATTAAGAAGGTTGCTGTCTTTTCTTCCAAATGATTTCTGAATCTGATACTGATTTCTTCAGTATGCAGGTTGTATGATGTTTGCAAGCAGTGAAGAACCTATGTTCTCCAAGAAAGCATTGCTGATGCCTTCTCCATATGTTGGGAGAAACTCCATATGTTGGGAGAAATTAATCACTCAATCAGTTGTCAAGAAGACAAGTCTGTTGGCTCAAAGGACTTTAAAAGGTGTTAACTTTACTCTAGATTTGCAGCCCAGATCTGTGATAGTTTAGTCAGGAGTGAATTTATTAAATTTAATACAAGAGTTGCAGCCAAAGTCTGTCGAGCCAATATGAAAGAATTCATTGCATGCCTAAGAATTCATCTGATTAAGAAGACATGGTGGAGCAACTATAGTTGTGTTTGAAGTAGCACCTGGAGCAGATTTTGCTTGCCAAACCTTACTGGGCAGAGAAAGTCCAAGCTAAGCTCTTTGTTATTGTGCTTGGCACCTGCAACCCCATTCCAACATCACTCAAAGGTTTTCTGTGGACGTAGTCCAGGGTTACTTACATCTTTAGCAATCCTAAATGTTGCCAAAGTATGTCTCAACTTTCAGCTTCATCTTGGCAAGTAAAGCTGAAAAAGCTAGTAGGAATTAAATATGCTCTAAGATGTAATTATAGTAAAAGTTTGGTGAAAGAAAATATTGAGTCATTTGGAAAAGGGTAGTCCCAAGGACACTTTTTATGTAAAAAATAGTAAGCTTTGGAGGAAAAGAAAACTTGGGGTGATAGCCGATACATTAGATTTTTATTAATATTAATCTTCTCAAATGATTTTATTTGTCTGCATTGATCTGTATATAGTTTTATATTTCAGAATGAATCAGAATAACTGCCAATATTTTAATTTTCCTGGTTTGCAAATAGATAATTTTATTGTAATAATTAAAGAAATGAAGAAAAAAACTTTGCCCCTAAAAGTGAAAGTATAAAGGAGGATAGAGATTATTGTTTGTATCTGTACCCTATTTTCTTTCACAGGACACAAGGTGAAATTTGTGAATGCAAATTCAGTAATATTTTTTATGGTTCCTGATTATTAATGTTTCATTGTTAGTTTTCTCTTTCTCTTCACTTCTGATGAATTCATAGTACCTTGAGTCCATTCTTTAAAGTTATTGAACTATAATGTAGAGAATGTTATCTTGAATTTATTTCAAGAGAATTGTTGCCAATAAAGGTAATGTGAACCTGATATCACATCCCCCAAAAGTTTCAGAAGACATTAACCTTGACCTGATATCCTGCATTTGGAGGATGCATGATGAATTTCAAAATTCTGGCATGAAAACAGTGCTTTTAAAGATTGCCTAGGTGATCATTCCTCTCTACAAAATAACTGAGTTCCTGTACTTCTCTGCCCATAATATGCTTATCTTTTGCATACCTTCTACTGATAAATAGCTTAGTTCAAATAAATTGGTCTTGCCTTAAGTCTGGTTTCAGGCAGTAGACAAATCCCATAAATAAGTAAAATAAAATTTATTTTCTTTTCATGGTTTCACCTACCACCTGGTATATACATTTTACAAGATTGAAGGGTTTTTTTGCAGACAGAAGTAAAAGAAATAAAAGTCATGTAAGACCAAGTATGCTCATGGAGAGTATGGGAGCAAGAACAGTGGTTCTTTTCTGGATTTTGACATGGTCAGAGAAAGATTCAAGTTGAGGCATTTCTCCAGAAAAAGGAGTTCAGGAAAGCACAGTTCCCTAAGCCACTGAAGCACCATTGAAACATTTAATAAGCAAGAGTCAGGTGGTAATTGGAAGATGATAAAATCAAGATGATACTATAAAACTAGTTGTTCTCATGATGGTGCTGGCCTTATTATAATTTAAAATACAAGCCAAGTTCAGACATTCATCAAAATCTTCATAAACCATGATACTATGAACATATAGCATTAATAATTTATGTTCCCCTCTGCTCCTTAATCAGTTTTCAATACACTAAGCATGACTTGTATTCAGACATAGTTTCTTCTTATATCCATATCAAATAATTTGAGTAGAATGCCCATTAAAAAATTGGCAAAATAAGCCAAGATTTATCCTGATCCAAGGCTAAATCTCTGGCATCCTAATGGACATTAAATCATTTTCCTCAGTTTGGTTTTGTGGTAAAAAAATTGCCTTAATGGAAGATGGTATTGTGATGCCAAAGTAGATGTGTCAGAAATGGAAACCAAAATTCCATTTTTTGTTCCTTACTAGCAAAAAGTTTGGTATGGGGAAATCTGAGTGATGAAAGATTAACTGAAAATAAACAGTTAATGATTCCTTGCTTGTGGTAAATTAAGTTGTCATCATAGTCAGAATAAGGTTTTATCAGGAGGAAAAGCATATATCAACTGCCCAAGCTTTTTAACAAGCTAAAGAAAATCGGATGGCATCTCATGAATTTTCTTGTTTGACCTTGGGACAACTAGTTAAAACATTCAATTCAAGAACAGAGGTACAGTTGCCTTTTTAGATGATTATTTTCCTCCTTCCTTGTCTTAGTTACCATCATTCCTCCTCCTTCCCCCTCCCTCTCTCCCCCACTCTCTCTGAAGAATTGCACAGAGGGCATCAAACACCTTTATCTGGAGAACCCAGAAAAGCAGTTTTCCTTAGTGAAAATTATTTAAACAAAAAGAACTATGTAAAGATTAATATCTTCTTGTGGGGGGAAAACATGGTGGTGCCATTTTAAAGGGAAAAAACCCTTACATGTTTGATCAAGTTGCTCTAGGAGCTCCTGAAAAATGAGAGAATGTGGAATTATTTCAGACAATATGCCTGCCACTATGGATGCACTAGAAAAGAAAATGTATATCTGCCTATTATTCCCCAGAGTATCAAACCAGAATGTATAGACATGGTGCACAGAACCAGGGCATCTTTGGGGAGGGTTGAAAACATTAAGATGGTGGTTGCAGCTCTAAGGACCATCTTGGTTTAAAAAAAAAACACCCTCCCTCCCCCACTGTACAAATACCCCTGTATTGAAGCACTGTAATACCTGCAAAATTAATGTGAGAATTAGTCAAAAGAGAGTGTTCCTATGATTAAACAATCCAGATAATACATTCAATGAGACTTATTTTGTTTGCCAGGTTTTTTTTGTTTTTTTGCAGGATTTCAACATTTCTCCCGTAGGAAATATATACCAGAAGACAAACTCTGTGTAGGGCATGTAGTGTTTGGGGACACAAAGCATTAGCGGCAAAATTCATAGCGCTAGATCAAATTGAGGACAATAACAAAATGGGGTTTTTGTGGATTGAATTATTCCCTCTGGTATTTAGGAATAGGAGTCACAATTTGAAAACAACCTTTGGAAAGGCCATGGGCATTCCAAGCCTTTGTTTGGCTGGATGTGGCCCTGGGGCTAAGAGATCACCCCTGGTATCCAGAAGAAACAAGGAGGCCAGCTTGTTCAGTGCCTTGTAAGCTTCCCGGACCGCAGCCTTTCATGGCTTGTTGCATCTAAGAAAGAAATCAGCAAACCCAGCCTCTGGCGTGTCTATCGTTGGACGTTGCCATCAGAGCCGAGTTCAGATTCGGGCTGATCTGCTGCCCTTGCTGGAAGGGGGCTTTGAAGAGAGTTTGCCTGGGCTGTGTCCTAACAGGCACTTTGCTCTCCCTCAGGGGATGTTTCTCTGGCTGAAAGCTGAATGGGGGGGTGGATGTCTGCCTTCAGCCTGTGTAATTCTCTGTGACAGGTCAATTCAGAAGGAATCTGACAACTTCTCAGCATCAGGTGCAGCCAATGGAGCCTCAGTAATGAGGTGACCTGCTCTCCGCAGAGCCTGCCTGGGAGGGAGGGGGATTGTTGAGGAGGGAGCAAAAGTGCTGATTGTGTCGTTCTTTCCTTTTTAGCCACCCTTCTTTCCCCTCCACTGAGCACAGCAGGCTTCAGCCCAGTCTCACCAATGGTGGAAAAGGGGGCCAAAGACTCTCTCCAGCAGGGATGTGAACACACTTCCAACTTACTTTGTCTGAAAGGCCATTTAGGTTCCACTACCTCCTAGTTTCTCTACCCTTCCCCACCCTCTCCACTTCATTGCTTGGGATAGGGAGGAACACCGACTAAATGCCCTGTGAGTGCATCTAATGAAAGACATGTGCTGGTTAGATTCTTCAGCTTAGTGGATACCTGTAGAGTAGTTGGGAGCCTTAAAAGGAAATACCTGATGCAAAAAAAAAAGCCAGAAAGCCCTCATCCTTCTCAACACCTTACCAGAAGTTTAGATAGAGTTTCAAGCAAAGCTACCAGACCTCTTGGCCAGGCCCACCACCGTTTAACCCTTGCCTGAAGTCAGTTTCATAATTAGTATCCATTCAGAACTCTGGATTTAGCAGTTGCGTATGCCAAGTAAATAAACGGATCGCGTATTTTATTTTAAAAACAAAACACAATTCACCCCTCTTGCTCCTTATGGGCAGTTGGGCTAGAGCTGCAGCCCCCATCTGGTACTCTCCAGAAGTTCCTGGGTTGCCCTCTTCAGTTCCCAGGTGTATTGCCAGAGGACATAAGCCCCGGGAAAGCTGAGCTCAGAAAGCACTCACTCAGTTTGTCATAATAGCCTTTTTTCTAATAGCGCTTAAAGCGAATAAGGAAAAAGATGCAGCTGTGCATGTTATTCATTATTTTATTAAATTTCTATCTTGCTTTTTACTGATTCATGGAGTTTGAATTTTATAATTAAAATACTAAACTTGAAAACTTTATTTGACAGAGTATTGCCCTCTTTTTTCAGTGGGTTATTTTTTTTACCACATTGGAACCTCTGGAGTTACTGTAATTGGCTTAATCAAGCAAAACCTTAATGGCCATGTTTCTGCATTCAGGAAGCAAATTAAAAGGCTTCACGTCATATATCGGTCATTTTCATGCCCCTGCCATACCACTGAAAAACCTTGGGAAAGAATGCCTTGGCTGTTACAACTTCTGTGCAACTAAACCAAGAGTTTTGTTTCCTGATTTATCCTCACATTTTCTGTTTATGTGGGAGACTCAACCGAAACATTTTACTGTTCCTTTTATATTTTATTCTTCGATCTGCTGTTGGATGCTATTGGGTGTCCTGGGTAAATAAGAATTATGTCTGCACCCATAAATAGAATCACCATTGTGGAGTTCCACGTATGTGGGAAGTTTATAAACCTGTTAAAAGAAGAATGACTAAACCCTATTTGCTGAAATAAGTGATGGAGGAGTTGGAAGAAAAATGCGAAGTAACAGTGATGGAGCAATAACAGCCTTTGCACCATAGCTTTGTGCATGTGTGCCATTCCTCTTCTTCGTTGGATGTGTGTGCACATACACAATTTGGTGCGATGCTTGTTTCCATGGACTCTTTGTTGGGATATGGTAATAGGCTGACATTAAGTGAACCAGCAGGGGGAGCAGCTTGCCTTCTAAAGCTCCCCACGAGGTCTGATTGTGATGAGCTTTTATTTTTAATCTTCTGTTTTAATTCTCAAAACTGCCTGTCAGGGTTTCTTTCCCCCCCACTGGATTCTTTTTGAGATACATAAAGGCTCCATGGCAGCAGAGATCTCCCTAGCCTCAGGAGCTTTGGCAGAGATGAGGTAGCCTGCTGAGCGCTAGATAAAAGAGACACTGGGGGAAATCAGGGGACAGTAGCAGCCATGGAGAGGAGTGGGGAGTAGGGCCTCGCTATTGCCAGCCACCAGACCCCACCCAGCTTCCCAAAAGTAGGGGCAGCATAAATCCCCTTTGGCAGGTTTGTTTTTTTTCCCAGTTTTCCACTTGGTTGCGCCACATTTAAAGTCTAGAAGGGACAGAGAGGGGGTGCTTTTGGAAGTTGGGGTTTCTGTCCTCTGCTTGGGAAACTGCATTGGAAAGAGCCCTTAACTGGATCTTTAAGACACAACTTGTAATAGAGAAAGGTGCTTCTATTGACAGGTATCCCCCTAAGAATGGTGTGTGAAGGTGTAGAGCAGGGGTCTTCAAACTTGACAGCTTTAAGACTTGTGGACTTCAACTCCCAGAATTCCTCCTCCAGTCATGTTAGGCCAGGAATTCTGGGAGTTTAAGTCCACAAGTCTTAAACTTGCCAAGTTTGAAGACCATTGGTGTAGAATCTTGTGAGGCTTCCTTAGGACAACACATACCAAAAAGGAAGCTGAGCAAAACAGAGAGCAAGGGCAGGAGGTATAGAAACTGTTTTATATAGGCAGCAACTTATAATAAGAACTAGTTTGGCTACATACTGGGATAATAGGATTAGTGAGAATAAATTTAATTCCTGTGCTTAATGGGCTTCTGCTTTGTCTACTAAAGTCAGAGGCACGTATTAGAAATAGGTAAATGATTCTATAAGATTTTGAGGAAATTATGTAAATTAATATCTACAGCAGATGGCAGCATCTAATTGACCTTGGCTGATCTTGAAAAAGTTAAGCCAGGGCTGCAGTAGTTGGATTAGGTGACTACTTTGAAATCCAAGTTATAGGCTGGGCTGGGAAGACAAAAATATTCCAGAGAAGAGAATGGGAAATACTGCTAAGAAAACTCTATAGATACAATTGCCAGGATCAAGCTCAATTGGAGGACATCTTTACCCTTTTAGGCTGGATTAAATAATAAACAAATATAAAGGAGTATAATTAAAAAATACATATTGTTGCAAAAAAAAACCTCCTAAAGATATATATGCAGAGTCACCCAACAGCTAATATTTATATTAGATAGAAATTAAAATTCCCCAATAATATCATCAAAGGGGAGAACATAATTAGTCATTTGCCTAAGTTGGTTTTTAAAATTATGCAAATTTATGCAAAAAGTTATGTGTCATTAGAGGTATTTTCTTTGTTTATTTTGAGAAGGAAATTTCTCTCATCTTAAGCATCTGCTTCTGTTCCCTTGAATGATGATCCCAGTGCAAGGTTTAAAATGCTAAGAATTCACTAGCAAATCAGAGCCCTAAGGAAATTGGATGAACTTGAAATGGCGGGTTTTTTTGTTTTTAAAAATGTTCCTTTTCTCTGAATTTAATTACAGCTTGAATTACTGATTTTGTAGCATTTGATGTGTTTCCTGCTGTGGCAATGAAGTGATGAAGGGAGCTTAACCTGTTGCATGTTTACATTCCATCCTGCGCAAGGCTCAGGAACCATGTCAGCAGAAAATCGTATCCCACCCCTTTGTCACATTCCTCCATCTTACTCGCTCTTTTTCTTGGGATTAGAATATATATTTATGCCAACAGTGATTTCAGTGTTTTTCCTGTTACAGAATGCAGGCCCGTGGACTCTTTCTCCTCCTGGTTTTTATCCTTCTGGCTGTATTTTCAGAAGCAGGCAAGAATAAGAAGGGTGAGTGAGTGTCAGATTTCTGATTGGTAAGTCCCTGTTTACGGTTGTCTATTTTCAGAAGAAATCTTCTCAGTGAGGCTTTCCGAAATAGACTAAAAAGTACAGAAAGCAACTTATTTCTTCTGGGTACTAGGCTAATGACCAGGAGATGGTAAGTTCTAGTTCTGCCATAGGCATGAAGCCGGCTGGGTGCCTTTGGGCTCATTTGCTCTCAGTCCTAGCAAGAAGGCAACTGCAAAGCATTCCCCAAAAATGTTGCTAACAAAACTGTTGCAGTCAGTGGAGTTGGTACAGTGGTGCTTTGGACCAGTTCTCCTGAACCAGTAATTTTTTAAAAAGCCTCCAAGGATCAGCTGAGAGGAGGAAGAAAAATCCAATCAGCTGAGAGGAGAAAGAAGAGAAAGTGCAAAGCACAGGATTGGCTCTTCCACCCATCTCTGCTTTTCTTTCTCCTCTCAGCTGATAGGTGCTGCAAGCCTCAGCTGGTGTGGGAAAAGCTGTGCACACACATTAGGCACGCATGTGTTAGGTGCATGCATGATCACCGAACCAGTAGTGGAACAGGTAGGATCCCACTGCTGGTGGGTACTAACTTGAAGGCCCAAAAGTGCCCTCCATCCTACTTTAAGTGAGGAAAGGCAGGCTGCTTTTAATGGTTCAGGATAGATTATAAGAAAAGAGAAGGCTAATTCTGGTGAGTCTGAAATGACTGTCTGTTCTTTGTGCAGACAAGGTCAAGAAAAATGGTTCCGATTGTGAGGAATGGCGCTGGGGGCCTTGTATCCCCAACAGCAAGGACTGTGGCGTGGGCTTCCGTGAGGGAACTTGTCAGGAAGAGACCAAGAAGCTCAAATGCAAGATTCCATGCAACTGGAAGAAGGAGTTTGGAGGTGAGCGTTCATCTTGTTTAGAGGAAGACTTCAGGGAATGATACAGCAAACTTATCCGAGCCTCAGGAAGCCAGCCAAGTAGTTCAATGTGAGAAGATAAACCCAAACTATGAATACCTGCATTGTATGTCAGCCCATTGCTTACTTCTATGCAGTATCCATTTGCCTTGGTTGGCTCTGATAATTGGCTTCTTCCATCGCTTCTTGTTATGCTTTCATATTAAAAGCATTTTAATCATGTTTTCTGGCTTCTGAGGCCAACTGGTCTTTTCAGAAAAGAATTATTTGTAACATCTGGCAGCTGCAGCTCTTTTACCATTTAAGAATATAAGAAGCTTCCCTTTGTCACATTAGCCAAACAGTTCTGATAGCTCTGCGGTGGATGGCAGGGGTTCATGAGTTTGTGAAATGTCTGCTCATTTCCTGGGCATCTGGGTTGTTTCTTATTTTAGAAAAACGGATGGTGAGGGGAAGTCAAGCTGTTGTGGATCCTGCGTGTATCTAACTGTTTTTACTTCTCGCCCCCCCCCAGCTGATTGCAAGTACAAATTTGAGAACTGGGGTGGCTGTGACCCTGCAACAGGTCTAAAGGCCCGTTCAGGTACTCTGAAGAAAGCTCTTTACAATGCCGAGTGCCAGGAAACTATTCAAGTGACTAAGCCCTGCTCTCCCAAGACCAAGTCAAAATCCAAAGGTCAGTCTATTTGTAGAAGTCCATTGGTAAAGCATTTGGTGCTTTATTTTGCATGCCGCTAGGTGATACCAGAATGGAAATGGAGCATTTAGAAGGCTAGGAATTCGTGGGTGGCTATCCTGGTTGCCAGTCATGGTTCTTATTATAATTTCTTAGGGTTCCTTTTGCTTAAAGTGGTTATGATCTGTTTTCCACTCTCCTTCGTATCCATAAAGGTCCCTGGCCAAGTTTGTTTATAACATACTTTGAAGAGCTACAAAATACAAAGTAGCTCTTCAAAGTACAGATAAATTATAAAAAAATTTGGCCAGAGATCTTTATGGATATTAAGGAGAGTTGCCCATGGCAGAGAGTGCACAACAGGAGTAGGCAAACTACTACAACCATTGTTGCTAAGAAAGCAATATGGATGTGCCCATGTTGTGCCTAAAACACTTGAGGATACCAACAATCCTCACTTCTTTCTGTAGGGCCTCCTGGGGCCATAGTGAGAGCTGGAAAAGATAAGGGCAAGCAGCATCACTCGTCCTGTTCCAATGCCTAGAATTCCCAACTGGCATTCTGGTAATTGTAGGTTGTCCATATCTAGTGGGCATCAATGGAGGAAAATGTAAAGGAGTCCAAACATCTTAAGTTCCTCCCACAGAGATTTCCCCAAAATAATTTTTCATACAGCCAGAAAAGGAAAGGGGAAAGACTAGTATGATGGATACAGCTCCACCGTCTTCAGGGCATGGTGCCTGAACCCACTTGGACACACGCCACTTGAAGCTGCAGCTTGGCCCCTCCCAGCTTGGCAATACTTTGCCAAACCCCAATGTTCTTCAGCCTGCACAGCCTTATCTTTAACTGCAATACCATTTCTAATCATTAGTTTTATAGCGAGCAAGCCCACCCTTTCCTAAGAAGGTGTTGCTTGCCTTTCCCTTAACTTCTTCTCTTGTCCTCTCTTCTCTCTGTGTGTCCCAGTATCCTTTGCTCTGGTTTGCTTCCCTGAAATGCAGCACAATGTTTGGAAATGGGCTCAGCTGCAACAATGCCTTGCTTAAAATTCTCCTCCTCTAGGGTTCTTTGTTCAAGCCAAATGGCTTTTTGGCAGCCTCTCGCAATCTTAGCAATGCCCGTGGTTGGTCCGCATAACTTCCTCCGGTCATCAACCAAACCTTTCTTTTTAAGGCACCCAAGGAAACCCTTTCAAGGAATGAGAGAGGATGCGAGAGAAATTACAGTAGAAATGGGATGAGGAATCATATCTATCTTACCTCCCTAAAAGAAGCACTGTGTATAAATAGGAAAATGCAGGCCTCTTTGGTATCGCTTTGCACTCGCTTTCCCACAGAAGAAGTGCCTACTTCCTGGCATGCAAACACCCTTCCCTTCCCCATCTATAATGCACATATGTTTCTTGATAGGCAGCCTTCCCATCTTAGGAGCAGCAGGGCTGATTAACCTCACTGAACTGTGCTTGCTTGCTCTCTCTGCCCACAAGACACACCTTGCCTTCCTTTCAGCCTGAGGAAAGGATCCCTCAGAGCCAATGAAGCTGGTTCCTTGTCTCAGATCCTTTGTCTATATTCCTGCTGGGATGCTGTGGCCTTTCCTTCCTCTATTGGTGCTGGGTAAGCCCTCTCTGCTTTTCACAGTCCCCCCCTTTTTTTCCAATAAAGATCTTTTTACAAAAACAGTCTGTTTCTCCTTTCGGTCTTGTTTGTCCAGTTACTACTTTGAACAAGGCTGTATACAAAAGTAGCAGTAGGTAGAAAACAGTGGATGTAGTTGATGTGGGTGCGTATAGAGGTCAGTATCACTGGATGGACAGTCCTTCAGTATCACTGAAGGAGTGTCCATCCAAACCTGACAGCACTTTTAACAGCCCAGAGACTGCCTGACAGACCTAGGCTGGAGGGAAAGAAGGACCTTGCTATCTACGCAGATTTCCTTGGGGTGTTTCTTAAACAGATGGAGTGAGGTATGCCTATCAATATAGATAGTCCTTGGTTTATGGTGGCAATTGGGATGGGATTTTTGTCACTAAGTCATGCGGTCATAAAGTGTGTTGTTTCGTGATCACATCACTTAGCAATAACAATTTCAGTAGTCCTTGTCAGTTAGCAAGGACTATGTGGGTCATTAAGTAAGGACCTCATGTGATGGTAAAGGAGGAAGAGGTGTTGAAACCACATACCAGACAAGCAGGCTAGTGAGTGGGTGCTGTGGGCTGGCACAATGGAATGTGTGTGGGCAGTCGCTACAGAGAATAGGCAGATGTGCAGGTGTTAGTGGGTGGGCAGTACAGGTTGTCGATGGGTGGGTACCACTGGGTCGCCATGGAGTATGGGCGGTGGGAATGATAAAGAGTAGAGATCTCTGTGCCTAGAGGCTCCTTGGGAGAAAAAGCCATTGGAGTTTGGAGGGTTTTATGGAAGCAACTTGCAACCTCCTATTGGCTTCCCCATTGACTTTGCTTGTGAGAAGCTGGCATTGACATGATCCCAGGATGCTGCAATAATTGTAATTGCAAACTGGTTACCAATCACCTGAATTGTGATCACATGACCAGCTGGATACTGTAATGGGCACCCAGGGGTAGGGCCTTCTCTGTGGGACCACCCACCCTGTGGAATCGACTCACCTTGGAGCTCCGGTTGGCCCCTGACCTCCGTTCCTTTCGCCATGACCTAAAGACCTGGTTGTTTCAACAATCCGGCCTGGACTGAAGGGTAAGGGGTGGGGTTTTATTGATATTTTAAATTTAATTGGGTTTTTAGTTTTATTGGGTGTAGCTATTTGGTTTTAATGTATTTTAATCAATTGTATCTCTATTTTTTACTGTAAGCCTCCCTGAGTCCCTAGGGAGAGAGGGCGGCATATAAGTCCAATTATTAATAATAATAACAACAACAACAACAACTTCAAGGACTGATCTAAGGACTAATGGGTGCAACTTTCTCTTTTTCAGCATTCTTACAACTTGGAACAGTTGTTAAATTAGTGGTCATAACTCAAGGAATATTTGTATCAAAAACAATCATTTTAGGTAGGTTAAGGATAAATTCAAGGCTTGTATGTCATGAGCATCTAGAGTAAGATGATATTGAGATCCACGTAGTTGCTACTTTTCCAGAGCAGCTAGTCTGTCAGGGAACAGGTGGCTGCAGAGGTGTCACACTGCTTTATAACTGCTCAAAGACTTATCCTTGGAGTAGGGACACTGCTAACGAAGAATTGAGAGAAGAGGATTCTGGCTCTAAACAGGGCTGGAGGTGTGCCATGGTTTTGTTTCCCCTGTGTTCCTCTGTTTGGAAACTGGTTTAATCTGAGAGCAAAACAAATGGCAGTTTGGAAAAATATTTCACATTTGTACAATATGATGCACACTATATCATGTCTCCCTTTAGTGCCGTTGTGAATAGCCATGTCTGGAGCTTTCCTCATCTAGAATCACCTTCATTTGTTAATAGTTTATTCTCTACCTGGCCAGATCAGGTATTCTTAATTAAACTCCTTTAAGAATACAATGAAGTGAGAATGTATAGTATAGTCAAAGTTCTAAATATGTCTCACAGTTCTGGGAATTGTAATCCTAATATATCTATAAAGAACTGGGCTGGGAGGGGAAAAGCTGTTCTAGGCCACCGGTGATGATATCTGATTGGATCCTGATGATCCACTATAGAAGAGCAGGGATCTTTGGACAGGTCAGTAATTATGACTTTTTTGGACTTTTAGAGACTGGAAGCTTTTGCACATATGATTTCTCCAGCATGCCTCACATCTCACAGCAGAATCCCTTTTCAACAAATCATCTATGTGTTAATTATCCAGAATGTTGAATTCTGTTTAACTTGGACGAGAAAAATACAAGGCTTCCTCACTCGTAAATAGGTAACAATTCACCAGGCCAGCATTTTAATCTCTGCCATTGTGTTCAACAGTGCAACATCCTTCTCTATTCATTCAGTATGCCTCAGTTTTGGGTTGTGAGCCTGTTTGTTATGTATATGTGGCCCATTTACAGGGGGCATCCTGGCGGTGGAAGAGGGATCAAAAGATGAAGATGTTAAAGCATTTCACTTTTTTCAACAGCCTCCCATCACCATCTTGTATTATCCTGCCTATGTATCTGTTGCCTTGTTCCTGGTAGAACGAAGTTCCTACTTTAACGATTTGGCAGGGATGGCAAGGTTGAAATGCATCTTCCAAAATCCTTGTCCATTTGTCACATTGGGGACATCACTGGGCAAACCCAGCTCCTCTCCCCATTCCAATAAGATTCATTGCTGTTGATTGCTGCTGATGAATTTGGTGCTAATTATGCCCACAGATGGCATTGCATAGCTTAATCTCCACCACTGGACCACAATTTTTAAAAAACCATGGTGAAAATGCCACTAATATTCTACCAGCTGCTCCTTGGATTCCTTCAGCCCATTCCTGACCAAGGACATTTTCTTGTTCTGTCAGTCAGAAGGAGAGGAGAAAGTTGGCAAACACTTAATGAGGTTTTTGCTGCCTTTCTAAAAATACTTTCATATGTGGGTTTCTGCACACGTATGCACATAGATTCATTGGTAGCCTTTATAGTATTCTGTTCCATTTTGTAGAGAAGCCAAAAAGTAAACCTTGAGTCAGGCGAAATATTTCACTCCAATTCTGCATTGTTCTATATAAGAGAGAGAAGAGGTAGACAAATTCCTTCATGTTGCTTCAACAGAGGTTCACTTTTCATCGTGGGGAACTTAATGCTTAAATACAGGATGAAGCAGCTATCCTTAGGATCACTGATGTGAATGGAACAAAGGGGTAGCAAAGTTATTTGATTAATTTATGGTATTTCTTATTGCTGAGAGTTGCTGGAAGAGGCATTTTCCCCCTCATGTGCCAAAACATTGAATTCTGTGCCCTTTTGGAAGGTAGGGGCTGCTTTTTGCTCCCACTGAGTCAAATCCCTGGCAAACACTGGGGTCTCTGTACATAGGATTATCTATCCTACCAAGAGCCCTCTCCTACCTCCAGAAATGTTGAGATTGGCAATTTCAAGAATTGCGTATCTAAATTTTAGAGGCCCTATCTATCTGGAGGGCAGCAGTTTAAAAGAAATTCTGTTGGATAACAAGAGAACATATATCATTGAGAGACTTTTGTTATAATTGTTTTGGCCTTTGGAACTGGCCTAGTTTTCTCTTAGGCAGCTTCTGCTTTGGCCCATTTTCTATTTTTTAATTACTGAAAAAGAAAAGACTAACTCAGTGGCAGAGCAACCCTTTCTTGTTTTGATCCAGTTTCAGGTCCTGGCATCTGCTGTTAAGAAGGGGTATACCCTTACTTGAAGCCCCAGAGTCTGGGTTTGTGCATTCCCTCCCTTCTTCACAATTATCTTCCTTCAAGAGAAGATGAGAGAGTTGCTGCCACAACCTACTTTGGCAAAGCTGGTGAGCTGGCGGATCCTGAGTGAGCTGGATCAATGGCGAGGCTGAAACCTCTTATTGTTCTTTGCCTATCTAAGTCTGACTGGGCTGTCATCTTCTGTGACCAAAGCAGGACTAGAAACGTCACAGGGTGATTGGAAGCAGGCTCAAAGGCAGGGGACATTTTCTAATGGGACAATTCTTAATTATCTTGGTTCCCTCTCCCCCCCCCAAAAAGAACCTTCCTTCAGGAACTATGTCACAGGCCAAGTGTCAAAGAAAATCTGGTTTTCACCCAAAGTAGATTAGAATACTCTGCCAGACTGTTCAGTATGCCAAGTGAGACACGCAGCCCTCTTAATTCCAGGAAATGATCATGTGCAGCCTGGTCTTCCCCTTTTATCTCCTATAAAGTTTTTCTTTTCTTGGTTCTAAACAGTTTCGTATCTTTAACTGAATAGTATTGTTGTTTTTTTAAAAAAACCATTAAGATAAAACTGCTTGTGATAGCAAGTCTATTTCAAAAGCCTAAGCATCCCTCCTTTTGTTGATAGATTGTAAAAGATGACATGCCTGCTCAGGGTGTAAACTTAGAAAATTAATATTTTCTTTGCATTGTGCATTCAGATGCCTTTTATAACTCTTTTATATCTCTTAAAAGTCCGATCTCTTCTTCAGCCCAGCAATGTGGATAATCTCCAGGTTACTTTGAACATTTAATACAATAAGAACAAAAATAAAGAGCTAATTTCCTCTGAGGTGCTGGTGGGCATCTCTGCATCGTAGTCTTGAAATTCTATGAACTTCTTTATTAAATATGCTTGATATCCATTCAAGCTATATGTTGTACTAAATAAGGTTCTAGAATCCCCACATTTTTGTCCTCTGAATTTTTTTTGCATTTGTTTCATTTATCTTGATAACATACATGATTTGATTTATCTTAATATTCATTATTACAAGGAAGAACCAGTGTGTGAGATACATGGCACACACACACGTCTTTCCGTATTTATTTTACAAAACAATTTGATGTTAACCTCCCATCTGCAGACCTGAAATACTGAAAATTTGCAATAGTCGCCACAAGCTAAACCAAGTTTTTGTCCTTCATTAACAGAAGAGTACTCAGAATATTGGCCAGTAAATACATCACTTTTTGTGATCCCTTGGATCCCAGTTTAACAACAACAAAAAATCCTCTTATTTCTGCTTCCTGCAAAAAAGGAATTAAAAATGGTTACCCTTCTTCCTCCCAAAGAGTTATAATGAAATGCTATGTGAGAGAATCGTAGAATCATAGGGCTGGAAAGGGGCCTCACATGTCTTCTAATCCAACCCTTTCATGGCAGGAGTCTTATACCACCCTAGTCAAATGGTTGTCCAGTCTGTAAGATTCAAGGTGCTGGTGTTAACCTATAAAGCCCTACATGGCTTGGGTCTGGGGTACTTGCAGGAGCGTCTCCTGTCATCATCGAGTTCCAATCGCCCAGTGCTCTCCCATCGGCAGGGCCTCCTCGGAGTGCCGTCAGCCAGACAATGTCAGTTGGCGGCTCGCCGGGGTAGGGCCTTCTCTGTGGGAGCACTCACCCTGTGGAACCAACTGCCCCTGGGGTTACGGTTGGCTCCCGACCTGCGTTCTTTCCGCCGCGATCTAAAGACCTGGCTGTTTTCACAGGCCAGCCTGGATTGAGGGAGACTGTGGGTTTTAATTGGGCATTTTAGTGGGAAATTTTATTGTTTATTTGGATTGGATTAATATTTTTTTATATTTCTATGTATGTTATATCCTTTTTTGTGAGCTGCCCCGAGTCCCTCCGGAGATGTGGCAGCATATAAAGCCAAATAATAAAAAATAAAAAATATTCTTGAAAACTTCCAAGCACCCACAACCCCAAGAGGCAAGCTATTTCATTGATTCATTGCGCTGTCAGAAAAATTTTCCTTTGAAGTTGGATTCTAAGTTTGACAAGCTTCCATCCATTACTTTTGGACCTGCCCTCTGATGCTCTGAAGAATAAGTCAACTCCCTCTTCTTTGTGACAGCCCCTCAAGTACTAAACCTTCTCTTCTATAAGGCTAGACATACCTAGCTCTTGCCACCACCCTTCTGCTTCACTTAAAAGCCTTAAAAGGCCATTTAAAGTATATTTAATGTTTAGCAAATCATGGTCAGGAAAGAATAACTGATAAGTTCTAAATAATATGGACAATCTCCAGGATACTGAGCTTGTATAGCTTTGAGATGCAAATAGTGCAGAAGTAGAATCTTGGAATGAGCCAACAGATCCCACTAGTAAAAAGTGACCCAAGCACCACAGAACTGCAGCATGTCTGAAAAAGCTGCTGTGCTTTGGCTTCAAATCAATCATAAGAACCAGGAAAACAAATTAACTTAGCAATGAAAACCAGTAAATATCATGCAATCAGACAATTCCAAGGTGGATCAGAAATGGCATAGATCTTTTACATAGATGTGCCCTAAAACTTATGCAAGATTCCATCTGTGATTTAAAACATATTTTAGAATTACCCAGTCATCATTAAAGCGACGTATATTCTATCTTCTGTACTCTTATTTCAAGACAGCAATATTTGGGGGATATATTACTGAGTGCTGGGGATCCTGTGTTAGTCCACAAAGGAAATATTATTGGTTGGCAGCTCCTCTAGCAAGGAAAATGTTTCCATTTTATCTTGGTTGGAGTGCAATGCCATTGAAATATGGGTTTTACTTATTGTGCCAACAATTTCCTTAGCATGTTAATGGTTAGTCCTACTTACCTCAAAGAATGGTGGTTGTCGGGAAAATAAGAGAGTATTGTGTATGTTCGCTGCCTTGAGTTATTTATAAAAATAAAAAGGTGGGAAATAAATAAATCTTTTAATAGCTTTTGCTGATTGGCTCTTACCCAAATAAAAACAGTTTGACCATGTTTGCATGCTCTAGTAACATGTCCTGTGACAATGAATTGTGGATACAATTCTCTTTGTATTCAGTTCTGTTAATCCAAAACAGGGGTCACAATGACACTGAGAACTGGACATTTCAACCTTATTATACTTATGCTTCCCCAGCTACTTTGGTCCTGATCTGCTTCTGGGTCTTGTTTAATAAGTTGGTTTGAATTTCCTTAAAGCTACAATTAGCTTTGAACCAGGTTACTAAAAAATATCATTTTCTTCCTTATGTATTTTTCAGAATATTAGAATCTTGAGGAGTCCCATTCCAATTTCCTCATCCAATAAACAGAGACCCTTTTTCATTGTAAATCAACTTGAGAACTTTGTTATATAGCATATGAATGTTGGGAAATCACCTCTTAGATGACTAACATGAGAAACAGGAATGTGGCTTTCCGTTAAGTTCTGTTGGTGCAAGACCTGGCATTTTGCATTTAAACTTGCAGAAAACATTTTAATGACCCTTTGAATGCTTGATGTTAATTAGGCTAATAATTAATGCCAATGTAAGTACATTGCTGGCATCAAGCTTTATTTTTGTAATAATTCCAACTTGAATAAAAGAAAGGAACCATTTTAAATGCCATGGAGCCACACACCTTTCTTAACTTACCTGGCACTTCAACCTATCCTCACATTAAGGGCAAGGTATGTACTGAGTCTCTTAGTCTGCAAGCAGCTTTCTTGCTTCAAGGCTCTATGTTTTTACCTCTATGCTTAGCATTCAGCCCTAGAATTTCAGAGCTTGATTACAGGACACTGCAAAAGCTTGCTGCTGCTCTGTTCTTTATTGCTTCATCCATCAGGAGTCCCTGTTGGTCCAGGAAAGAAAACTCATTCATTGGCTATGTAGTTATCACTGCTTGGCAATGCTTGAAGCCCTTCTTGATTAAAGCTACCTTTCAAATGAGTCCTTCAGGGACTTTCCAGGATGCAACAATTTGACCTCCCAGACCTGGTATCAGAATAATAAAAAGTCTGCAGGGCTATAGAGTTGCCTTACTTTTAAATAACAGGAAAACAACCTCAAGGGATGCATCTATTTAAGCCCATTGTTTCTTGTTAAGAAAGCCACAAGGGTGGCCCCCTTGAGGAGAATTTTTTTTCCAGATGGCAAAGCAGTTAACTATATGATTATACTGTATTATGTCCTTGTTCAGCATTTACAATTAACCCCATATAACTGATCATTTAATTATCCGAATAACCTTCTTTTCCTTTAAAGAATGATATCTTAGCCAATTAAAGAAGTTTTTAAACAAAAACCCAATTCTTGTAAAAATGCTTGTTAAATTGTATTTTAGTGAAAATATTATTCTAATTTTTTTTTCAAAAGATTATTCAAGCCTTCAAAACTCAACTCAGCAGAGTCTCCAACATACCATCAAAGGTTTGTCTGAGTTTTTTTTTTAAATGTGTTTTTTTTCCCCTACCAGCAGATAGATTTTTTAAAAAGGTGCTGATCTGATCTCCCTTGGCAGGGAGTTCCAAATATTGAGGGCAGCTATCACACTTACCAATTTCCTGCTTCAAAATATGAATCTCAGCAACTCATCACATTTGTAGTTGTCCGGTGGAATTACAGTAGAATGAAGATTTTTTTCTCATCTACATTGCAAAAAAAAAGTAATAATATCGAAACTGAAATAACCTTTTCCTCCTGGTTTTCCACTATGTAAGTTTCAGCTTCTGTGTCCTATTGAATGCATAATTTTATATAATTCCACTTATTTATTCCAGTAATTACACTTTCAAGGGCTTTGGGGACATTCCCATAGCATATGACAGCAGGTATCAAAGAACAGAAGTGGTTTTCAGAAAAAGCTCTGCATTGCCAAAAGTGATAAAAGATCTGAAGGCTAAATTATATGATGAATCGCTTAGGGAAATAGATATGTTTAGTCTAACAAAGAAAAGACTTAGGGGAGATATGATAGCAGCCTTCCAATACTTGAAGGGCTGTCACAGGGAAGACGGCATCAATTTAACTGGTTCTGCTACTGCTGTATCCTCTATCTGCCATTTCAAATGGCCATCTCATTTTGCCTCATTAAAGAACTATCTTTGGTCTCTAGAACAAATAAATGGGAAGAAGCTGGTATGATAGGATTGATGGTGAGTTAGTGGAGGAATTTTTCATACTTAACCACAGCAGAGACACAAACATTTTCACACAACATGATAAGCATTGTCTAGGGGTCAATATGGACCACTCCTGCTATGCTAGTTAACAGGCATTTTGGAGGAATTCAAAAAGTGAAAATAGACAGGGTATCTGCCCACTGACAGGATTCAATCCTGACCAGCTCAAGGTTGACTTCATCCTTCCAAGGTCAGTAAAATGAGGACCCAGATTGTTGTGGGGCAATATGCTGACTCTGTAAACTGCTTAGAGAGTGCTATGAAGAACTATGAAGCAATATATAAGCCTATGTGCTATTGCTATAAAAGATACCACAACTACCTGGACAGTGTCTAACCAGCTGAAAAGTTTGTTTTAACAATTTTGTTAAAATATGTGGATACAACTTGTGCAGTCCCATTTTACAACCATTCTAGTCGCCTCTTAGTGTGGAGTCCAGAACCAAAATTTACAAGCAATTAATCTTGATGTCTAGGTCCAGGAAACACAAGAAAAGAAGGTTAACAAAACATTGTTAAAATTGTGGTTAATGCACTTCTTAACCACAATTTAACCTATAGCCCAGATTCCAATGAGGTGCTAGGCCTGTCAAATTGTCTTAGTTTATTGCAAGAATACAGCTATGTGACAGTGCACTCTTAATTTCCTATTAGGTCATTCTACTTCCAAAGTGGTATTTTAGGATAAGTTAATTCTGAGAAAGTAATCTTTAACCATCTTAATCAATAACTATTTCTTATTCTAGATTACTGTAACTTTATTTTACATGTTATATAGCTTTACAACTTGACTAAATTTACAAAAGATCTATTACATATCCTAACAGTTATTTAAAATATTCTAAATTGGAAGTTTTCCAATTTGGTCCCCTTGGAATACATTGAATTGGCTGGGAATTCTGGCTAACTGATCCAGAGGTCACTAGATTGGGGAATACTCCCTAGTTCATCTTGAGGTTTTTCACAAGACCTTTTAATTCACAAAATCTTGAGTTTCAAGTTTAATCCCTAATATCTTGAACAATTCTATGTGGAGGAGAAGAATGTTTGCAACTCATTGAAAAAAAGATTGACTCAAAGGTGTGGTATATGTAGTTCAATTATTTTATTTGTTTAAGTAGTTCCCACTGAGTTGTAACAAATAAATTAATAAATTACTTTTTAAAAAACACTGCAAGGCATTTTGGGCAACATTATGCAAATTATGTGAAAGGCAGTGGCAGTCTAGCTGCCTCTACAGCCACATGAAGCAGGAGCCTTTGGCCAAATGTAAGGGCATCTCTTAAACTGAGAGCCCTTAGCCATGAAATAGAGAGGTCTATAACCATGGACACTCCAACCCAGGAAACATTGGATCACTGATTATACTCTGCTCTAATATGTTCCTGAGGGTGCCAGAGACACTGAGCAAAACGTGGAATTAATTGGTCTACACGGAACATGAGTATTCTGGGATTTAGGCTGCATATGTACACTGGAACCCACATGCTGAGGGATCTATGACAACACTGACTAGAAGGAAGGCAATGCTCATTTACAAAGCTCATGGGTATCTTCTTAGTATGCCCTCAAATTCATAATGCAGAAACAAGTAGGGCAGCCACTCATTGTTTTTCTCCACCTGCTTCAGAACCTCCTATCAGAATTTTTTAAAAATTAAGTACATAAAAAGAAGTGATGCTTAAGCAAATATGTGTGGAGCAAGGGGGACTTGGTATGCATGGTGACATAATTTTTAAAGGAACAAAAATGAAGGGCTTCAAAGACTCTCTTAGAAAGACTTGCCAGCATAGATACCTTCTTCCACCATTATGGTTGCTTTATTTGCTGTTCTCCTTGGAGCTGCTGTCGAGCATTCACTGCTTCAAGGACACCATGCTTACCTTTGAGATTAATAACTTTAGACTACTTTGGCACATGACCCAAAATGTTGTAGAACTGACTTTGAGTATCCATGCGATATCCTTGTTTTTTCAAAACGATCTGAGGTGGCATTCAACCCATCCTGAAAGAAGTCTGTTTGGCCCAACAGCCTGCCATGGAGAAATGGAGTTGAGGCAGATTTTGTAAGGTCCTTGAGAAGCCTATGAAGCAGACACGTCTATCCAGCAGCTGATATATTCCCTGAGAGGAACAAGTCCCTTGCACCTGGGACACTGGAAATTCAACTAGACAAAATCCTAGAGCCTACAAATAGAAATTGATACAGGTTGATGACTGGTGCTGAAACAATATATATTTGTTTTCATTTTCACTGTTTAATTAATTAACCCTGTTGTCCCTTGCTGTTCTTTCTGTCTCATAGTTGCACACAAGTGTAAAGCCAGCAATGCATCCAAGGAAAAAAGGATCCTTTTTGTTGCATTTCTTTATAATGTACCACTGAGCCACCAATAGAGGCATCCTAGTTTAGTCAGACAGAAATTAGAAGATCATGAAAGTTTACGGTATTTCAAGAACAGCAGGGCACAAGAGCATGGTCTGTTACGTCTGTCTGGTGATACTGTGAGGCTTCACCACATCTTAATTCCTAGCTTCCTTCTTCTTCATTTTCTGAAGAAGCACAGCCAAGGGGATCATCTGGGTGGCAGGTCTGCCTATTTCTTGGTGAATATTCAAGAGCCAAGTATGTTGAAATTGTATGTTTTCACTAATTCTGATTCTGCATTTGGTGAAAGGCTCCATCTAGTAATGAATGGTGTGACTAAGAATAATAGATTTATCTGGTTGGAGAATAACAAATCTCCACATACGACCTCATTGCTGAGCACTTCCCCAAATCCAGCTTATCTTGCAGTACCAATGTTCCTGTACTGACACATAAGAAGGTGCTTAAAAGTTTTCTTGAAGGTAGCATTGCAAAGGGCATAACAAGCTGGGTTGATGGTGCTGTTGACATAGCACAACCAGTACCCAATGGACCAGACTGTTTCAGGAACACAATAATTGCAGAAAGTATTAATGAGGACCATCACGTTGTAAGGTGTCCATGTCAAAATGAAAGCCAACAAGATGGCAAAAATGGTTCTGGTGACTTTCTTCTCTCGAGCTGCCATTTGTCGCTTCTTCCTAACCTGACTCCTGGCAATGCTGGCAAATTTCCTGGCAACGTTAGCTGGACGGCTGTTTGATAAGGTGATTGGGGTGGAACGGGCTTCTTTGTCTGCGACAATCTCAATGGCAGTGACACATTCGGTCCCAGTTTGTTTAGTGACTATCTTAATTTTGGACCACTTAGAGGCAGGGTTGATCCGAGGATGGGCAGGGCTCTCGCCTGTATCAGCTGGTACAATCTCCAGCCCCTGTTTCTCTTTATTCGTCTGGGTGATGCTTACTGTGCTGGATTCATTAGAGGTTTCTTTCTCCTCTTGGTGGCCAGTAGTTTCAGATGGTTGCAAGGGCTGCTCTTCTACTTTCCCATTTTTTGCTTCCTCCTTCGCCTCCACCACTTTTTTGGGAGAATTATTGTTATTCTGCTTGACCAGAGGACTTTTCAGAAAGCTGAGGGGCTTAGTCCGCTTCTCTTTCTTGCTTTCTGGTTTGTGCCTTCTCACACGGCTCCGGCTGGCCAATGAGATGTGGATGTACAGCACAGTCATGATAACCACTGGGAGGTAGAAAGCAGCAATGGCTGTGCCAAAGGTTACAGCTGGGTTGGAGAGGAACTGAATGTAGCACTGTCCTTCTGGTACTGTCCTTTCTCCAACAATGAACTGCCAAAACAATATGGCAGGTGCCCAGAGGATAAAGGATAATATCCAAGCAACTGCAATCATCAGTCCTGCCATTTTGGTTGTCCGCCTAGCTGGGTAGGTCAGTGGTTTGGTAACGCAGAAATAGCGGTCAAAACTGATGATGAGTAAGTTCATGACAGAGGCATTACTCACTACATAGTCCAGCGCCAGCCAGAGGTCACATACTACAGCCCCAAGTGGCCAATAGCCCTTGACTATATACACGGTGTACAGATTCATTGAGAAGATGCCAATTATCAAGTCAGCACAAGCCAAGCTAAAGAGGAAATAGTTGTTGACAGTCTGAAGTTGGCGGTTCACTTTGATGGACAGCATGACCAAGATATTTCCAACCACAGTGACAAGACTAAGTGACCCAGTTACGGTAACTATGAAAATCATTTCCACGATTTTATACTTAGTGGTGTTTTCCTTGGTGAAATTGCCATTGGTGAAGTTGGCCATTCTTAACAGTTCAGGCTGAGAAGACAAATTATATGTGAAGTCTGCAGAAAGGGAGGGAAGGAAGGAAAAAGACATTGGAGATATATTATACACCTGCAACACTCAAACAATAGAACAAGCTTTGACAACTGAGTTGGGACTGGGAAGACTAGCATTCAAATCTCCACTAAGCTGTGATGCTCAAGGGGTACCAAATTTAGTTCCTTTATGTCAGCTATTTTAAAATTTAGTTAGCTAGATGGGATAAAGTTTAGTCCATATGTTTTTACTTCCTGATATCTACAGGCTCTAAAACTTTCAACTAAGACTGCAAACATCACTTCTGTCACTTTTTTGGATTCTGTCCACCCAACTTTCTGTTCAGAATTAATATGAGTTATTTTAACCATAAAATGTTTGGCCATACAATTAGAACTTATATCAGTAGAGTTTGCCAGCAAGAAGGGATTGAAACATACTAATGAGTAAATCAAGCTAACTATCTACAAATACAGTGAGGACTGAAAAGTATTCCCACAGAGCCACCATTACCACCATAAATTAAAAAGCTCTAATTTAAGCTCTGTACATTATTCCAGTTATTTCTCATGCACCTATTCATTCCCTTCATCTCCCAAAGCGCCTCAAAGAATAAAGGAATAGTCTAACATTGATAAGCAATGAGATTCAAGGTTTTAGTAACAACATATAAAGTCCTACATGGCTTGGGTTCGGGGTACTTGCGGGAACGTCTCCTGCCGGCATCACATTCCGATCGCCCTGTACGCTCCCACAGACAGGGCCTCCTTGGGATACTATCGGCCAGACACTGTCGGCTGGTGGTGCCCAGGGGTAGGGCCTTCTCTGTGGGGGCACCCACCCTGTGGAATCAACTCCCCTTGGACCTTCGTTTGGCTCCGGATCTCCGCTCCTTCCACCGTGACCTAAAGACTTGGTTATTTCAGCAGGTCGGCCTGGACTGAACCAAGGGGTTTCTTTTAAATAATTTTAATGGTTTTAATGGAGGGGTTTCTTATATAAAGGCTGTTAATTTTAATGGTTTTAATGGTTTTAATGTTTAATATTAGGCTTGTACTGTTTAATTATATAAGGGCCTTGGTGGTGCAGGCTGTTAATAACCTAGCACTTAGCTCCAGCTGCCTGTAATTATTGCAGGCTCGAATCCCACCAGGCTCAAGGTTGACTCAGCCTTCCATCCTCTCGGGGTAGGTAAAGTGAGGACCCAAGATTGTTGGGGGCAATTAGCTGACTTTGTAAAAATGCCGCTTAGTAATAAGCAGGCATATACAATGGAATGAAGGCTATTGCTGAGCATATTGGGTTGTGCTCCAAAAATTGTAAGCCGCCCTGAGTCTCCAGAGAAGGGCAGGATATAAATATGAATTTAAAAAAAAAAATTTTAGTTAATGTATTGTATTGTATTTTATTCTGTGAGCCACCCTGAGTCCTTAGGGAGTGAGGGCGGCATACAAGTCTAAATAATAATAATAATAATAATAATAATAATAATAATAATAATAATAACCTGCAGTACCCTAGTCATTTTCATATTCCAGACAAGCCATTTAATAGACCTACCCTCCTGGTATATAAGAAATTCCCCCAAATACTGTCTGGAATTTCTCCAAATTCATCAAAATCTGGGGTAGGCCATTGTAATTGGCACTTCCTATCTGCAAGGATTAGTGTCTCCAGTTAACCTTACAGAGAGGATGAAATGTCCATAACAAGTGAGCAATGAAAAAGTCTCCCAGTATCTTACCTCAACTTCTCTAAAATAAAAGCCAGGTAGATGGTCAGCTACACGGGTTGTACCAGTGACAACCTGGGCAAATCCATGGTTATTATTATGGACATGAAATTCTGAAGCCATCTCAGAACTGCCCAACACTAACACTCTGGGTAAATTTACTGCAATGTGATCAAACAACTCATATCTGGCCTCCTGAAGAAAAATGATCTTCCAAAGGCCAGAGTCTCATAATAAACAATTTTCAATTTTTTTCCTTACTTTGAAAACAGGATTGATGACTGTATGAAATCTGACTGGATAGACATCTTATTCAGCCAGGTCTCAATAGCGCACACCAGATCTGATCTCTTATCTCCAATAAGATTAAATTTATTACAAATATACCTAGCATTCAGAACTGTTAACCAGAAACAAGGATACTCAGTGATCTGGATGCCTTGTTCATGAGTTGAGATAGGGGGCTGGAATTAGAGATTGGTACCACCAATCTCTAGTTGCCACCAAAACCTGTCAGCCTCCTCCACAGAAGGTACTTAGAACAAGAGCCTCTTAAAGTAGCTCCTCCTTTTCTTTCAACTTCAAAAAAAGTAAGACTGTTCAGCTAATTAGGCTTTGAGCTCATAGTACTTGGGGAAATGTCTTGTGGAAGCCTGCCCTCTGCGGGTTCATTCTGGTATTAACCACTATAGTTAGATAATAGGGATCTCTACCAAGATTTTATTTTCTTCAGTTGAGTTTTATTTATTTTTAAGTCTAGAAAGAAAATGGCACAGTACATTCCGCAACTTACTCACTATTTGCCAATGATGTATTGCCCAGTTAACCTATTAAACAGTGTTTCTACAGATAACAGAAAATTTACAAATGTATTAAACTATGGAACAAGATGGAGCTGTAGACCAGACAGATACAAAGTCACTGCAGGTTTTAATATTTCCATCAATATAATTTGCTTTGCAGCAGAAGGCTCTCTTTAAGACCTGGATAGCTTAAGAACGTAACCACTTATCTTACATGTGTGAGTGTGCGTGCACAAGCATATACACCTATAATTGGTCTGAGGCAACTGCCTAGTTCCATGCCTAAGAATAGCTGCTATTTCTAGGTCATCTTAGCAGACTGAGACCCCCAATTATCTTATCTAGCCCCAGCCAAGTTCTGCAGTTTTTAACAGGATGATAAATTCCTTGCCTGCTAAAGAATCAATGCTTCATTTTCATAATAGCCAGGATATTTCCAGAGGAGACTTTATGGTGCAATCATCTTGCCTCATGCACATAACTTTAAGAGAAGCTCAGATAATAATGTTTAAACTCCTATTGTCTTTTTTCCACTTGCTTCCGTTGTGTTTCCTTCCAAAGAAGATGTATTAAGGAGATGTTTTTTAAAGTATATTTTAATTGCTAGAGCTAGGTCTGTCAGAAAGAACATAGTTTTTATCATCCTAACATTCTTGGAATGTCCTCTGAGCTTCAGTGGTGGAGAGTGGACTTACAGTCCAGCAGATTTCCCAGCCTTTTAAGAAAATAGTTTTGAAGGATAATGGAGAGACAATCAGATATTACATTTCTTTCTCCAAGTTAATACCTCTCCCTGCTGCTTTGCAAAAAGGCATCCTATAATTCCAGGGACCATAGATATATTCCTATGAGACAATAAAAGGAGAGAACAATATACGCAACTTGGACAAAAAAAAGCAAAACGTAAGTATGACTAATGGAACTTGGCTCATTAATATATATTTAGTTTTAGATTTAAATTGACTTCACATGGAAGCAATTTCTTTTCTTCAAAGGGCATGGAGTAAATAAAAGTATTAGGATAAAATAAATCAAGAAAAATTAGACACAACATTTGTTATTCAGTCAATTCATATAGAAACTTTCTCTTTTTCCTTGTTTCTTTCATATGAAAGTGATCTAGTGTACATTGGATTCCTGTTATGACTCCATTCAGTGACATAACTTTGTAGAGTAACATGTCAGGAGAAAAAAAAGTTTAGAAATACCTAACTTTTCATAATTTTTCCCTATGGTGTTCAATAATCATTCCAAGTTTCTATGAATTAGAGCAGGGGTCTCCAAGCCCTGGTTTGTGGACCAACATTGGGCCACGGGTTACCGGCAATTGGGCCATGCACTCGAGCGAAGCCCCATCTGCGGGATACAGGCAGCATGCAAAACCATGCACCCTCCAGTCCACAGAAAAACCTTTCTCAACCGAGCCGGTTCCTGGTGCCCATAAGACTGGGGGCTGCTGAATTACAGCATTTCAGAGGAACTTTTGTCCCTCATAAACAAAAGGCTCATGCAGAAGAATGCACTTTCCCAACATTTCTTATAACTGAATGAATAACGTTTTGATTCAGAAATACTGTCTGCAATGAAAAATCTATGATTTGTATCATCACTCCAGAGGTGGTATTCAGCAGGTTCTGACCAGTTCTGGAGAACCGGTAGCAGAAATTTTGAGTAGTTCGGAGAATCGGCAAATTATACCACCTCTGACTGGAGATTTTACAGTTCCTTTCCCTGCCATGCCCATCAAGCCACGCCCACAGAACCAGTACTAAATTTTTTTTAAATCCCACCACTGCATCACTCCCATCAAAAATAAACATAAACCAGCTTTTGATGAAGAATTGAAAATAAATTGGTCATTTTGATTTAGTACATTTTGCATCCTTTGAGTAGATCTCAAATCTTGATGACTTTATCAACATATCCATGCATTTTTCTTGGCATCATCATGCTTGCTGTTAATGTTCCCTACTACAAGCTATACGGAAGTAAAAACAAAGAATTAAACACCAAATGTAGCCCAAACACCAAATAATATGCTTGTTGCAACTGAGAGAAAATCACTGATAAAGGCACTAAGGCTTCAAACCTTTGTGAAAGAGGAAATCCTACTGAATCCAATGTAACTTCTATAAAGTAAACATTATTAGATTTGTACTGTACAAATAAGAATTTTAATGAGCAAGTTAAGTAATTTCCATTCTCTCCACTCCTCTTTCACCTGAATTTGTTTCACTATACTTTACTCAGATGGTGAAGATGATTTTTTTCCCTAGCGGTCTTATTCACCTTTGTAATAATCCTGTGGCCAAACCAAGTTTATTTGGACAGCGGTAGCATACATTTCTTTTAAGTTTATTTGGGCGAATACATAAATAAATTTTAAAATATTGCTCTTCACTCTCCTAAAACCCTGAATTTCTTCTCAGTTCTTTTCTTGAGATACAAGTATGTGCAGTTGGCAGGGAGCATTTATGCATCTATTTATTTGTCAAATGTATTTATCAATTTATCAATCAATATTTTGTTATATTTTGTGTCTTAATTATTTACAGGACCAGTAGATTGGAAAAATGATTATTTGTTTAAACAAAAGCAGTGTATACATAGATTGTATGTGTGTGTGTGTGTGTTTCTGTTTCGAAGTGTATCCTAAGTAGTTAATTATGGAATGATTGTGACAAATATTACCAGCATTTCCCCTTCCCCCTTCCCTCTTCCCTACTCTCCTCTCTTCTTCCTCTTCTTTATTTCTGTGTCTGCAAATGGTCAATGGCCTTATTTCTCTTCAATTTCTCCTGTTTTTGCTTAATTTCTTATAAGGAAGTGGTCAGTTAACCATTTATTTGCTTCAATTGAAGACAAACAAGCAACCCTTTGATTATAACTGCCCCCCTCCCATTTACTGCAATCCAATTTCCTTGTCTTTAGCTCCAGGACTGTAGAGAAATTGCAGATCCAATGTCATAATGTCTGGACAGGGGGTCATGGGCATGGCAACCAATGGGAGCAATAATAAACAAAAATGGCATTTAGATTTGCTCCTGTCCTGTCTGCCAAAAATGTGTCTGCAAATGCTCTTAGAGACATATTTTGATTAGCAGGCTGGAACAAGTGTAATTTCTGTCTTTGTCCACCCACCTTATCACTGCCTGTTAATCTAGAGGGATATTTTGCTCTAAGCCTCATCATAATAATACCAACTGTTAGATTTGCATGAAGAGTCAGACGCGGAGTGCTTCAGTGAACAGTTTATTAGTGACTACAGCTCATAACAGACCTGATTTGGCTGGGCTGCGGCTGCTACTTATAGCCAGCAGCCGCAGTTGCCAGCCAATCAGAGTGCACGGTTTTCCCACACTTTTTAAACCAATCATTTCTGACATTTTACAAGAACAGTTCAAACTTAACCAATGACATTCAAACCTGCATACATAACACCCCTCCCCACTAGGTTCAGTCCATACTCAAACCCCAACCTATCTAATGTATTCTTTTAAATAGGTGGGGCTCTTACGTGTACGTTGAGACCTTCGTGGTTCAGAAGTTTTAACGTTCTCACCCAGTGAGAGGGAAATGTGTCTGTTGACATTTCCCTAGTTGGACTTCCTGTGAAAGAAGACCCTGTTTGATTGTTAGAATCTGGTCTCTCCTCCCAACCCATCTCCAAACCAATGTCAGCACCCAAGTCAGGTAGTGATGTGCAATCTTCCACTTGTAAGGATGGATTTTGGCATTGTGACAGGTTTTGGGATGGTTCCTGTCGTAATGGCTCATTACACATGGGGTTGATTCTTGTTTGCTGATTATCTTCATGTTCCTACCCCTCCCCCTAGAAAAAGCATTAGGTATGGGAACTAGAGAGGAACAATTGCGATGTTCCTGAGGTAACCTGGATCTAAGCTGATCAATGTGCCTGCTCCAGAGGACTCCATCCTCTGTTTGTACCCTGTAAGAATGAGGGCCTGTGATTTGAGTTATTTCAGCAGGAATCCATGAAGGCTCACCCATAAGGTTCTTAGCATAAACAGAATCACCCACACTGAACATGCGAACTTTGCTAGTGGAATCTAGTGGTGCGTTGGGTGTGTAAGTGGGATGAAGGCGGTCAAGGGGAGACCTAAGTTTCCTACCCATCAACAACTCTGCTGGGGATAAGTTAGTTGATGGGTTAGGAGTGATGTGCTGAACACTAAAAAGTTTTTCAACTTTCTCAGTGATGTCCCCAGGACCCAATTGCTGAAGCATTTCCTTGGTAAAACGTACCATTCGTTCAGCCCGGCCATTAGCCGAAGGGTGCCCAGGGGCTGTCAGGGCATGTCTGATACCCAGTTGTGCTAGATAGGATTCAAAAGGGTTGGATGTAAATTGAGGGCCATTGTCAGAGACAAGAACATCAGGTAACCCGTGGGTTACAAAAAGCTTTTTAAGCTGCTTGATGACAGCATCAGTTGTGGTGGTTGCCATAGGGATTACCTCTAGCCATTTGGAATATGCATCTACTATAATAAGGAAGGTGTGCCCTCTGGTAGGGCCAGCGAAATCAATGTGAATCCTAGACCAGGGGCCCCTAGGACATTCCCATTCCTGTTTGGGGGTGAGAGGTGGGGCAGGCCTGACTACCTGACAGTTGGGACAAGATGCAACCCAGTTTTCAACCATTTTGTCAATACCTGGCCACCATACATAACTCCTGGCCAATCCCTTCATCCTTACAATACCAGGATGACCCTCATGTAGCATTTCCAAAACCTCCCTTTGCAGTTTTGCAGGAATAACCATCCTGTTACCCCACAAAATACATCCTCTTAATACAGATAATTCAGTTTGCCTGGATTTAAAAGGTTGGGCAAGGTGAGGTAGATCTTGAAGAGGCCAACCTTTCTTAATCCAGCCTATAATAGGAACCAATAAAGTGTCTTTGGCAGTCTCTCTGGCAATTTCAGCAGCGTGTACTAGAAGCTTGGCAACAGTTTCTAGGAAAAAGGTGTGTGCCTCAGGTTCAAAGTCCTCCTTGTGACAAGGAAGTGGGCAACGGCTCAAGGAATCAGCATGTCCAATGTCCTTGCCAGGCTTGTGGATAAGGTTGTATGAATAAGCAGCAAGAAATTCAGTCCACCTCAGCATTCTTGGTGACAGGATAATGGGTGTAGGTTTGTCTCCTGCCACAATGCCTAACAAAGGTTTGTGATCTGTGACAATGGTAAATGTTCTCCCATATAAATACTCATGAAATTTCTTGATAGCTGCAACAATTGCCAATGCTTCCTTGTCCAATTGGCTGTAATTCCTCTCTGCTTTGGTCAAGGTGCGAGAGTAAAATGCAATAGGGGCTTCCCTCCTGCTGGGAAGCCTGTGACTCAACCCCCCCCCCACTCCAAAGGGGGATGCATCACAAATCAGTACAACAGGTAAATTCTCAGAGAACTGTATGACTACAGCATCAGACATGATTAGTTTTTTAATACTGTTAAATGCTGATCTTTCCTGCCCCAGACCCAAACAGACTTTTTGTCAAGCAATCTGTGTAATGGTTCTGCAATGGTTGCCTTCTGAGGTAGGAACATGTGGTAAAAGTTAATAAGTCCAAGGAAGGCTTGCATTTGGTCTAGGGGCTTCTTTGATTGCTTGAACCTTGGCAACTGTAGGGTGGATGCCATGCTTGTCAATCATATAGCCCAAGAACTCAACCTTGTCAGTTCTAAGAGTGCATTTTTCTTCCTTGACTTTTAACCCCGCTTTCTTGAATCTGGTAAGGACTTCTCTGACTCTCTCTTGTAATTGAGTGTCATTTTCAGCAGAGATTAACACATCATCAAAGTAAGGCACTACCCCTGGCAGTCCTTGGAGCATCCTTTCCCTAAGACTTTGGAAGATGCCTGGTGCCACGCTTACTCCAAACTGTAACCTTTTACATTTGAAGGCACCTCTATGAGTCACAATGGTTTGGGCCTCTGCAGTGGCATCATCAACTGTTAGTTGTTGATATGCCTGGGCCAGATCCAATTTGGCAAAGACTGTACCCCTGCCAAGTGAATGTAATAAATGATGCACCACTGGAACTGGTTATGCACTCTGTTGAAGTGCATGGTTCAATGTCCCCTTATAGTCCCCACAGATTCTTACTGACCCATCAGTCTTGACTGGTGTGACTATGGGTGTCTCCCATCTGAAGTGGTCAGTGGGCTCTAAAACTCCTTGAGCTATTAGTTTATCTAATTGTGCATCAATTTTTTCCTTTAAGGCAAATGGGACCCTTCTGGGCTTTAAGCGAATTGGGGGCACCTTGGGATCTAGGTTGAAAGTGATAGGGGTCCCCATATACTTGCCCAATCTGTCGCTGAAGACCTCTGGAAACTCAGACTTCAGGCCTCCTCCCATTCAGTGTTGCTCACGTGATTGATGCCAGTCACCTCGATGCCTAGTGGATTGAACCACTCAAGTCCCAGCAAGCTTGGGCAATCCTTGTCCACGATGGTCAGGGGCAAACGTTTGGTGTGGCCTTTGAACTTCACAATGAATTCTCTTGTTCCAACTACTGGAATCTTGTTCCCTTGGTAGTCTTTAAGAGTCAGTGCTTGCTTCTGGAAATGCTTCTTCTGAATGTTGGGAAGTAGCCTGTGAATAGTGTCCCATGACACCATAGATAAATAGGAGCCTGAGTCCACTTCCATTTGGCAAGGCCTTCCTTCAATTAGTACCTTCACATGTACTTTTCTGCTTCTTAAGGGTGAAGAATGACCAATGGTGACTGTTTGATGAGTTTCATTCTTCCCATTTGCTTCTGTATTGTGCCCCATTTTCTCACTGAAGTTGTTAGGCTTGAAATCTTTGTCAGGAAACTTCTTTCTGCTTGGTGGAGTTCTGGATGATTTGCAGACTCTTGCTAGGTGACCTCTTTTTTCACAACGGAGACAGATGGTATCAAAAACTTGCATTCAGTGCAGGGGTGCCCCCCCACAACCTCTGCAATAAAAGTCTTGCCTCTTTCTTCCAAGGTCTTTCCTTTTCTTCTCCATTCTGAGTCTATAAATTCCTTCCTCCACCTCACTACAGTCTGAATCAGAATCTATTTGCTCGCAATGGGTTGTTGTGGATTTTTCCACATCAGGATGGCTTGCAGCCTTGTTAATTTTCTTCATGGCTGCTGCTGAGGACTTGGTAGCTTCCACTGAAGAAGCTTCTTCTATGGCCTCCTTAAGCGTGATCTTAGGTTTCATTAATAATTTGCTCTGCAAAACCTTGTCTTTTAGGCCTAGAACAAATCGATCGCGCATGGCCTCTTCTAAGTTGATAAATTCACATGCACCCCAATGTCCCTTAAACTTGCCAAGTCATTAACGTTTTCGCTTTCCCTTGATCCCGACGGTAGAATTTGTGTCTCTTAATGAGGCACGGTACTTGTGGCGTGTAATGGGCTCTTAATAACTTTTCTAAATCGGGCCAGTCCATTACCTTCACGTCTGCAGCTCCCGCCAATGCCTTCGCCATCTTGAAAACGGCCGGACTGCAGTGGGTGAGAAAGACCGCCCTCTTCTGCTTGTTGGAAATGTCGGCGAGTTCGTTTCCCTCCAAATACATTTGGAAACGATCTGCATACGAGTCCCAGTCTTCTGCCGTCAGATCGAACGGGGCTGGGGGGTGTTCAGCACAGCCATTTCTCTTGGCTTTTTCCGCGTTGTCTTCTCTTCGGAAGGATCCCACCTTCGCCGCCAGTGTTAGATTTGCATGAAGAGTCAGACGCGGAGTGCTTCAGTGAAGAGTTTATTAGTGACTACAGCTCATAACAGACCCAATTTGGCTGGTCTGCTGCTACTTATAGCCAGCAGCCCAGTTGCCAGCCAATCAGAGTGCAGGGTTTTCCGACTTTTTAAACCAATCATTTCTGACATTTTACAAGAACAGTTCAAACTTAACCAATGACATTCAAACCTGCACTTTTAAACCAATCATTTCTGACATTTTACAAGAACAGTTCAAACTTAACCAATGACATTCAAACCTGCATACATAACACCAACCTCGATATTTCTGGAAGATAAGAGCCAGCTATTTTTCTCTCTCTTTCACTTGAGGCCCTTTCTGTCCACCAAGTGTTTGTAGTACAACCAAGACGAACTCAATAGGTCGACATTCCCAAAAGAGGAATTGAGTTAAAGTATCTAAAAAGGAAGGGAACCAAGGGGCTCCTTGAAGTCCTGTCCTCTTCTTTTAATCCTGTTCTTCCTGTCATTCCCAGGGAGAGCAATGCTTGCAGGCCTCCCAGCCATAGCTTTGTTTGCACTCTGCCCTTGAGTCATGTTGCTAGTGTCAGCCCTGATCTCACGATCTCACCTGCAGCATCACTGACTACCTTCCTTATACCACTAAGTTTAGGCAGCAGGCACCTACTGCTTACCAGTAAGATGAACTTTTCCAAAAGTTCATTTTGAACTTCATGGACTGTACTGGGCAAGTTTAATAAACCCATTAGTAACTGAAACTTTTTTGGCACATTTTGGGAATATCTAATATTGTAAGGATATAAAAGGAGAAGGGGAGAGGAGGAGATGGAGAGAAAAGGGAGGGAGGGGGAGAGAGAGTGTTCCCCTATTGCTTGGCAGTCTGAATTCTGTGAGTAAAAAAGATGGAATTTCATCTGATTCTTCTTTTCCTTCCAAACAATATTGAATAGTCTGATTTCAAATGATAACCACTGCAAAGACCAAAGATCTGGATTTTGAACAGGAAGGTGTGGAGGAGCAGATGCACTAAATCCCTCTCGACTAAATAGGATATTTTCTGAATTCCAAAATGGAGTCTAAAGAAACAACGTCTTGGAACAAGGAGAGGCTTAAATATATTCCCTGAGTAGCAAAGTAAGGGCAGCATCTAAAACCAAAGGCTAAATGAAGCACCTCCCCAGAAAGAATTATCTTAAAAGGAGGGGGAGAAAAATAACAAGCAGAAATGACGATAGACAGAACATGCAGATACGAGAATGACATGAATTAGATAAACCAATAATTTTTCTGAGCCATATGAATGTTATGCCGTCCCAGAGGAGATCAGCTTTTGATCTGGGATTATTAAATCAAGACTTTGGGAGAAGAACAGAGCCTGGGTTGTTGGGACTGTCTCCTTCCCAGACAGTAAGAGAGGTTGATGTGATTATTTATTTCCTTTTCAGTGCATAGAACAGAACCTCTGGTATTTATCCAAAGGAGCTGGCTCATTAGTCTATAAACCTACAAGCACCTCCTCCTCCTCTTAACCTCAGATCACATCTACCATGTTTCTTACTGAGAGAGATGAGTTGGACTGATGTCATGAAAGAAATGGTTTGCAGGAAAAATCAATGTTGTTGTACACAAATCTGACAAAATGCACACTGTGATGATCCAGGGTGTGGCACAAAGGCAACACAGTCAGATAATCAGTAGGAGTCCCTTTATTAGCTCCAACTTTGCCCCCAATGTCATGGTTACCTTCTGGCTGGAGAAAAACTCTCCCAGGAACAGCCTTTGGCTGCAGAGAATCAAGTCCAAAACGTGGTCAACAAAAACTGTAACTATAAGTCCAAGCAGGGCAGGAGCAAGAATTCCAGATGTGAAGGCACGGCAATATCTCAACATGGCTGATAACCAAAGTCAACACAAGATAAACTCACGTCTGCTCTCAGCAGCTGCCGCACTCAGCATGTATCTCTTTTAAATTCTCTTCCCAGCTGTGTCTAATGAAGGGAATCAGGGCCCTTTCCTCCTCTGTAAGCCACACAACCCACGTTGCTGTCTTCTCCGTTCCTCCCTGCGTGCCCTAGGATCAAGAGAGGGGGTAGGCCTGGGTCTTCCTCTGAACTCTCTCTTCCTTGTTCTACCTCTTCCCTGCTCTGCCCAGCCGGACTTTGCCCTTCCCCAGCTTCCTCCACAGCCAACCGAGCCACACTCCCACTCCCTGTCAGCTGTTCGTCTTCCTCCTCAGATTCAGACCCTGACAGGGGCATGACACACATCAACAGCCCTAACCTGAGTTAGAAACTTGCATGATGGGTTTCTCAAGCAACCATCTGAGACAAGTATAATAAATAGTAGTGCTTTTTTTTGAGACCAAAATAATATGCAATATTATTCAGATCAGGAATATTCTTCTTAGTGAAGACTAAGAAAAGGTAAACTTGCATATGAGACATATTGAGGAAGGCATAGTGATGCCCTCCAAGTCTTGCTGTCCTGCCCATCATAGTCATGATGTGGGAGAGTTCCTATGAGGGATGAGTGTGCTAGGAACATATATTCCCAGCAGAGTCCCTCCAGAGTCTGAGGGTCATCCCAGCTGTTGAGCTAAAGTAAACAGACACCTGTATTGGGCAGCAATGACATAGGAAGATGTTGTAGAGGACGGTCACTTTAATGACAATGGCAAAGGCATCCATTCATACCACACAGGAGAAGGCAATGATAAATCACTCCTGTATTTTTACCAAGAAAACACACATAGATAGAAAATATAAAATGACTGACAGTATAGTGCCAGGTGATGGATGACACTCAACACGCTACTGGGGAAATTCACAGGAGTGGTGACTATAGCCATGAAATAAAGAGATGTAAGCAATTTGGGATAAAGAAAACAACAGAGTTGGGTAAAATAAATATCCTTCCAACAAAGATACATCTTTTCATTTTCTTCAGTTGTAAGATATGGCTCTCAAAGCTGGAGAAAATGGTTATAAATATTTTGGAATACAAGAAGAATGAATCATTCAATACTAGATGAAGTGAAACCAGGCAGCTCACTGGAAACACTAATAATGAAGCTAAAATGTAAATTTTTAGAGACATAATGAAAATGCAAGACTCTTTGGAGAAGACCCAGACAGAAAAAGAAGCTGATAGCAGACAAGCTGTCTGGATACTCCCAGTAATACACAAGCCTATAAGAATTCAGGGTGCAACTGACAGACAATCCAGGAAAATATTATGTATTTTCATCACAAAAAATTGGAAGGGACCAAATGATTGAACAAAAACAATAATTCTCTTTCTAGAGCTTATCTAAAGATATTCATTTTATATCAGTGAGTACCCAAACACTCTCGTTCCCACTTTCCTCTCTGATGTTATTTTCCACCATGTCAAACACAGTAATAATCTGCACTAGTGAAGGTGTTACCAGAAATGAAGTTTTCAGAACTTTCATGGCCAGCTGTCAGTCAATGAACAGATGCACAGAATCCTATGCATAGAAATGAAATAGGTTTCTATACCAGTCTGTTAATATGCTCTATTGTGAAGGTCAGGAATTTAATGATTAAGGAACACTTACTAAGTAATAGTAAGAGCCAGAGGTGGTATTCAGCAGGTTCTGGCCAGTTCTGGAGAACCGGTAGCAGAAATTTTGAGTAGTCTGGAATACCTCCTTTAACTGGCCCTGCCCCCATCTATTGTCTGCTTTCTGAGTCCCAGCTGATCGGCTGGGTCTTCTTTGGTTGCCCTGCACAGGAGAACAGAGCTGGAAAGCAGGTTAGTGGGGTTGGGAAGGGAATGGGGATTTTACAGTAACCTTCCCCCAGGAGTGGGGTGGGAATGTTTAATTTAATTTAATTTAATTTAATTTAATTTAATTTAATTTAATTTAATTTAATGTTTGGACTTGTATGCCGCCCTATCTCCCGAAGGACTCGGGGCAGCTCACATCATAAAAATTATACAATACAAAAGTTAAAATTACTAAAATTGAATTAAACCCAAGCCAAACACAATTTAAAACAGATAAAACTAGATATTAGATATTAAAACGAATTTTAAAAACCCACCCCACCTCAGTCCAGGCCAGCCTGCTGAAAAAAAACACGTCTTCAGGTCACGACGGAAGGAACAGAGGTCAGGGGCCAACCGGAGCCCCAAGGGCAACTGATTCCACAGGGTGGGGGCTCCCACAGAAAAGGCCCTACCCCTGGGGGTCGCCAGCCGACACTGTCTAGCTGACGGCACCTTCCCTGCTACGGCCACCAAGCCACACCCACAGAACTGGTAGTAAAAAAATTTGAATCCCACCACTGGGAAGAGCCAATTTGGTGTAGTGGTTAAGGCATCAGGCTAGAAACTGGGAGACAGTGAGTTCTAGTCCCACTTTAGACACAAAGGCAGTTTTGTGACCTTGGGCCAGTCACCAGTCTCAGCCCTAGGAAGGAGGCAATGGCAAAACCACTTCTGAAAAACCTTGCCAAAAAGGTGCTGGAACTTGTCCAGGCAATCTCTGAAAATCAGACATGATTGAAAGGAAGTAAGAAAATATTAAGAGTGTTGTTTTTATTTTGTTTTTGCCCAAACTACTAGCTTGTTTAAGCTGCTTACTGAATCTGCTGTTATGATGGAAGAAAATATATTACAATGCAAAAGAACTAGTGAACTTTATTTTATACATTAGGTTCTGCACACCCTGTTTCTTTTAAATCAGGCTACCTCTCTGAGCAGAAAACGAATATATAGAGTAACAAGTAATCTACTCATGAGCTGAGTAGATTTGCAGATTGCTAGATAACTCAATAGGGTAGATTTAGTGATGTGTTCCTAAAAACTGTTTAAATATGTATTTTTCAGTAGCTAGAAGCTAAATGGAAATCAATCAAATCTTCAAAATGATCGATTATTTTTTGATAAGATGATTTTATCTCTTTATGTCTATATGTTCACTGTGTGTATGTGCATGAGTGTGTATTTCTGGCCAGGAATCTAACCAGTTATAACCTAATGTTCCTTAACTTCCCGCTGATTACCATCTGGCCATCTACAAGCATATTGACATACAGCTGTGCTCAAATCATGGGACCTGATTAACTTAAATTTCACCGTATGCAAATATTACCATAGATCACATCTACAGTAGGTGTTCATGATTGATCTCAATGTTGATTATACATGTAAAACCAAATAGTAATAACAAAATTAAACCACAGAATAATACTGCCAGGTGAGACCTTAAGCCAGGAAACAGCTTGCACAAGGTTTCTTCATTTTCTGGAGCAGGAAATGGCAGTAATAAAGAAATACAAAGGAGGACAGTAGCAGTTTTCCATCACACATGAGCTTTCATTGCTCATTTTGGGGTCATTTGGTCCAATTGTGACTTAATTGTGAATTAGGCAAGGTTTTTCAGAACAGAGAGATAGCCAGTTGGAGAGCATTTGCAGATGGTCAGCTTTTATTCCACCTTTACTAGAAATCTGGGCATCAAAACAATTAGCACCCCATAATTAAGATCCTGAAAACCAGAGGTTAAGGTTGCATGGCAAATGCTCATACACCAGAGGTGGTATTCATCAGGTTCTGATCAGTTCTGAAGAACCAGCAGTGGAAATTTGGAGTAGTTTGGAGAACCAGCAAATACCACCTCTGGCTGGCCCCACCCTCATCTATTCTCTGCCTCCCGAGTCCCAGCTGATCAGCTGGATCTTCTTTTGTTGCCCTGCACAGGATTACAGAGCTGGAAAGCAGGTTAGTGGAGTGGGGAGGGAATGGGATTTTGCAGTAACCTTCCCCTGCCATGCCCACCAAGCCACGCCCACAAAACTGGTAGTAAAAAAATTTGAATCCCACCACTGTCATACATCTTTGGGAAATGAGTTTAAGGAATGACTCTGAGCAGCTTCTGCTGGAAAGAGAAAAGGCCCCTGCCTACCACAATGCTGCCAGTGTAGGGTTGATCCTTTCACTAAAGATCATGAAAAAACAAAACAGGTAGCAGGTCCCTATTATACATATACATATACTATATATATGTATATGTATATATGTACACACACACACATACACACACATAAAATAATATCTTTACTGGAAGAAAAATTTACATGAGATTTTAAAAAACCCACAACTTAAACAGAAAAATAGGGGTAAAAAAACCAAAAGAATAAAAGAAAAAGCAGCAAAAGACAAACAAGAAAGAAAAGGTACCTAAAGAAGCAACTTCCAATCTTTGAGTGGTTATAGATGTGATAATTACTTTCTCCACCCTTCCAAATTACATATTTTGGTTCCCTTCTTCCCATAAACAACCATTTTCAAACACTGAATCCTGAAATCATCAGTTAATTTTAACTCATTTTCAGAAATAAGTTTATAAAGGGTTTCCAGGGTTTTTAATAACTGTTCCCTCCTTAATCAAACAAATCAATTTAGTCATTTCTGGAAGCACTGCCATCTTCACGGCCCATTCCTCTGTTCTGGGAATTTTTGTATTCTTCCATTTTTCTGCATATAGTAACCTCATTGCAGTTCCCATATATAAAACCAAATTTTTGTGAGTCTTTTCTAGTTGACTATCTGGTTTCATCTGTATATTGATTTTTAAAACTCTCTGCATTGCCATATTCATTTGTGTCCATTTTTTAAAACTTTCTCACAAGTCCACCATGAATATTTCCCTTTGTGTTTTTCATATTTCTGGAGGTCCCTGTGCTGTAAAGAACAGATGCCTGTGGATTTCACTGTGCCGAGTAAATTCAAGTTCTACACATTGAAAGTACCAGCTACAAATTCCAAACCAGCCTGTTTCTATAGGAACTGCTTCTGGTTATGTCACTTTTTTCTTGCAAAGAGAAGAAATATTTCTTTGGCTGTACATATCAACAGCCACTAAGTGGCACACTTGATTCTGAAAAGTAACATGGGAAAAAGAGCTTCTTTAAGTGTGATAACAGTAAATGGTGTTGATAGGTCAATAGTATTACATCTAATTGATCAGGAGTGTGCCACCAAGGCAATGGTATTGAAATAGCTTTGATCTTGTTATCAAGCAGGGATCCTCTTCAGCTGAATAATTATTGATAAGTGATGGTTTAGAAAAAGGCACTTTCTTTCCGCAGAGAATTCCTGAGTCCATGTGAACCTCTAATGTATGGAATTAAAAGTGGTAGTCTGGGTCCAGAAGTTTCCTGTAGATGCCTACTAATATTAGGAAAGCAACATTGCAACTATAATCTGTTATTTACTGCATATGTTCTCTATTAATCTATCATAATTACCAATGTTAATGATTAGTATTTGTGTATTTTCAAAAAATGATAGCTGGCAATGAGATTAATAGTAAAAGCAAAATTTTAAAAAAATCATAAATTAAAACACATTTAAGGTGGTGTGATGGCCTACAGTGAAGAGGCAAGAAGGAGAGAGAGTACACTTCAAGGAGAGGGTGAGACAAAAGACAACATAGCCTGAAGCTAGGTTGAAGAAAGAGGAAAATGTTGAGGATACCTATGCCCTGGGTATCCTATGTTAGGGTTAGAGTAGTATAGATTTAATCTGGCAAGATTCTGTCTATATGGAATAAGCAAATATAGAGCTGGCCTTTGGCTCTGTTGTTCTATGTTGTTCTTGAGCTGGGCTTGGGAAGGATATTTGCCCAAATATCTAGGGTGTCAATTTCAACCTTTCCTGAGCCAGCTGGATTTAGGAGCAGCTACCAATATGTCTCTAATGTTTCAGTGTGTTTTGTGCAACTACATTAGAATTGAAAAACATCTGAAAATTGTCGTTGGTGCAAAACATGACAGTCAAGCCTTGATGCATGAAGCAAGGATCCTATAATGCCTGTACTGAAAAGTCTACAATGGCAGCTGATTGCCCACCAGGCACAAGGTATGCTGCTGATGTGTAGAGTTTTTAAAAACTTAGCAACTGGTTATCTATGGATCATCTTGCCACCTTTGAATGTGGCCAGTTGACTTAGTTCAGCAGGACAACTCTTGTGAAGCTGGCCCTGTCTCGAATATGGGAAAGTTTCCTCTTTTGCGAGGTTCCTAGAATGCATTTCCTCCAATGCTCCCAGTATTTAGCAAGTGATAAAAGTGCAGCACATCTTTAATTGTTAATTGTTTTAATTAATGATTTTAATTTTGGTTTTTATGTTAACTGCAGCAATTTTGTTCAGTTTTATACTCTGTATTTTTATTGTTATAAGCTGGAAGAAATAAAAAGGCTGGGACTAAATTTAATAATAAATAAAATAAAATAATTCCTGCACAAACATGCCACAATAAGCTTTTGCTGGTAGCATTGGATGCCATTCTTCTTATATCTCTTTATTTCCCCTCCTTCCTGCTGCATGATTATTTTTAAGACCACAGAAGTGATATCTCCAAGTTCTGTGTGGTTATTGAATAGCAATAATTGCACATGTGTGCACGTGCACAAAACCCAAAGAAGTGCTTTAATGCATACAACCCAGGAATAATTCTGGCAGCTCTGGATCTTCCACATTGGAAATAACATTTCTTTTAATATTGCACATGCTGCAGGATATTATGGATGGCTTGTCTCCTAGCACCAAAATCTTTGCTCTGAAAGAAATGTTCTTCTGCACAAGGCCCAATGCACAGCTGGAGAGAGAAATCAACATTTCTAATCCATGCAAACATAATAAATAGAGCCGAGCAGATACTTCTGTATATGAACCAATGCAGTGTGTAATGAGATAATAAACTTTATTGTCTGTCTTTATGCTCTGGGAAAACAGAGCAGCAGCTAACAAGATCTATGCTGTCATATGCCAGCAATGGCCTTCTGCCATTTACATTGGCCACATTGAATGGCAAGCAGGGGAATAAATAGGTGGAAACCAGATATGAAAATAAGAATCTTTGGGAACAAGTGTGGAAACATTTTAAGCTCTGTAGTCACACAGTAGCCCACCTTAACTCCTTATGTTCCCCTGAAGGGATGAACTATATTCCCAAGCAGTAGAAATGGCTGCAGTAACTATCCAGGAAACTGTAATGTTTCAGCAAAATAAGATAGTTACAAAATTAAAAGTTCTGACATAAACCCTACAAATTGGCATTTGCATGGAAAGCTACTTACCAGCTGTATACTCTGATGTAATGCTTATTCCCATGGAAGCAGGAAACTTGGAAGCAGGTATAATATCCACCTCTGTGTGTGGGAGCATATACACCAGTTCACAGTGCAATTCATATGAACCAGTGGATCTTTTCCAGGATTGCTAATGTCTCCATCTATTTGTTAATCTGTCGGTGCCATCAGTTGTCTTAACAACAGCTATAGTATTTTAATGTTTTGCTCTCTAAGGTAAACTGCTTTAACCTATCATACCTGGCACCCAAGCAGTTGCTCCATTATGTAGAACCACTGATTGTACAAACTGCCCCCAAGGATTGTGCAGAGGCAGCAATCATTAAAGTTGAATGCATCACCTGGAAATTCAGGAGAAGACGCCAAGCTGCCACTTAGCACTTTTAATGCAGCTTGACTGGGTGCTCTTTTAGCATTCAACTTATTTCTTTTTAGCTCTGCATCACTGCTAAGTGGTGAGCAATTTGAAATTTGCATATGTTTAAATGATGAGTTAACCTATTCAGCTGTGCCTGAGAAAGAAAGAGCTCTGCAGCACTTTTAACTTCTAGTTTTCCATAGAAGGAATTTACCCTCCTCATTCCCCATTCCCTAGCCCAAGAGGCATAGCCACTGACTTCTGCCACTCTTAATCCCAGTTGTGCAACCTGCAAAATCTTTACTGTAATAATGCTTTCCTTAGTCTTAGTCCAGACTTGTGATGGAAAGTAGTCTGGATTCCCAAGATAGAAGGGGTGCATTCCAGAGAAGCAAGAGACCACTCAGTTCAGATAGTTTGTGTGACAAAAAAAAGTGAAGGCAGCTTCTCCCTAATAATTCCTGGAGTATGTGCTGGATTCTGTCTTTAGGTAACAATAAAGACATCTGCTCTAAAGCATCACAATGTATCTTCCTTGGTTTTTGCCACTTGACAAAGCTATCCATGATGAACGTGTATCATCTCTAAGCAGGTGTTTCTCAACGAAAGGGCCTTGGTGGCTCAGGCTGTTAATTGCCTGCACTTAAGTTCCAGCTGCCTACAACTGCTGTAGGCTCGAATCCCACCAGGCTCAAGGTTGACTCAGCCTTCCATCCTCTCGGGGTAGGTAAATTGAGGACCCAAGATTGTTGGGGGCAATTAGCTGACCTTGTAAAAATGCCGCTTAGTAATAAGCAGGCATATACAATGGAATGAAGGCTATTGCTGAGCACACTGGGTTGTATCCCAAAAATTGTAAGCCGCCCTGAGTCTTCGGAGAAGGGCGGCATATAAATGTAATTAAAAAAAATATCAGCAACTTTATGATGTGTGGACTTCAATTCCCACAATTCCCCAGCCAGCACTGTGTATGGATTTCAACTCCCAGAATTCCCTCACCAGAGTGGCTGTGGAATTCTGGGAGTTTGAATCCATGCAACTTTAAGGATGAGGTTGAGAACCGTGTACTAAAGCACAGGTGTCAAACTCGCCGCGTCACATTGCTGTCATGTGATGTTTTGCAACATTTTTTTCCCTTCACAGAGCTGGGGTGTGTGAGGCATCAGGCCCATGGGCCACCAGTTTGACACTCCTTTACTAAGGCAACAGATATCTCTGCACACTTCTCTGATGGTGCAAAACAGGGAAGTGGGGGCCTGGGGAAAAGAGGCTGCATCTACTGTAAATGTTTTCCATTGCCTGGTGGGCATCATTGCCACATCCTAGGCTTTTCATTCCTTCAATTTAAATATATGCTGCAAGTTAAATTTGCGGGTTATTAAACACTTGATACCACACATGTTTAACATACCACACATATTTAAATTCTCTTTTCATATTAATGGTCAACTCCTCTCTCCCACTTAACTTCCCATATAAACACCAACAGTCATTTTCCAAAGAAATATCCACCATTAAAAAAACAGTGTAGGAGACTGATGTCCCCAAATTCATATTATTTCAATAGTAACCTCCCTCTCCAAAAGGGTAAGAAATTCTAATTGCGTGTGAAGGGGAAATGTACATTGTGTAAGATCAGAAGTAGTCTTTCATAAGCAACACTGTACATGTTTCATAGGCCTCACACTAAAAAGAAAGATCAAAGGCTAAACATATTGGATCCCAGTCAAAGCAAGCAGTGAGCAAGACAGCTAAACCCTTATCTACAGGGTGGGTGGGGAATAGCAGGGGCCAAGAGACTAGAAAAAAATCAGCTGACATTATTTTGCTGGAAACAGTCAGCTAGCACTTTAGAAAGGCCAGAGAGAACATCATCCCAACATTGGAGTCTGCCCCAGAGCCACTATCCTTGTTTGCTGAGATATTCTATAAGAGTGAAGAATCTGAATAAATTAATCCTCTCACACAATCAGGATTTCAGTGTTTGGAAAGGATGAAAGAAACAGGAACCAGGAGAGGGGGAGAAAAGGCAGAATCAAAGCAATGGCAGGGTGAAGAGGGAGGGTGAGAAGAAAGAATGATAAACATATATTTATTGTTATTAAGCATTTGCCTAACAAAGAGAGAGAGAGAGAGGTTACAGTCAAAGATGTAGAGATAATAGCTTTATCTAATAGTGGTTAATTAGTTACTGAGTCACTGCACTGGGGAGCAACTGTTCCAGCTGACTGTTTAGAGTATGAATTTGGGGTTTTTACATGCCAATAATAGCACCCTTGGGATATGTTGGATCTGATAGATAGATGGATAGATAGATGAACAGATATAGACAGACAACTGTCTCCAGCAGTGTAAACAGTGCCTCTGTTTATGTAGCTAAAATGAAAATTGGATTCAGGCTGCTATCCAAGTGTTAATGGATGACAGATAATTTCACTGTTTTTGCTTCTTTTATGTTTCTAATTTTTTGCCCAGATATAAACTGAATAATCCTTCAAATACCTAACTGTTCTCTTAAAGGAAGAGCTATGATTCCCTATTTATGAGGTTCTGAGTAAATATCAAGCCTCTGTCTTACTTCACCTCAATTTTCTACCTGCAAAATTGGAAGGTACCAACTCTGCTTATTTTTGATGTGTAAACATGATTATGCCCTTCATTTTTGTTATTTTATCTATTAAACATTATGAAGCTGTGTTTCAGGATGGTACCCATTACAGCATTTTGGGCTCAAGCAGTGGCAGTTTACCTTACTTGCTCTTACGGCTTTCACTTTTGCAACCGCAGAAAGTAACTGATCACCCTTCTCTGGAGAGCTGTCAGAATGTCTTTTCTTTCTGGAATTCCCTGACTGAAATGCCAATAGGTTTGTTAGTCATCAGAAATGTGCTTGTGCAGCTTTGAATTCCCTGGTTTCTGTCATCCCTAGGTGGTCCAAGAAGCCCCAAAGTATGAAAAAATAATTACCAAGGGATGATGTGGGGGACTTCAAAACAAGGAAGCAAGCTTAGGTGTTCATTTCCAGGCTGGCCAAGACTGGCCTTTAGTGCATACTGCCTCCAAAAGTAGAAAATCAGTGTGCATTTAAATAATCCAAAAAGATATTTGGGGTTTATGTGAGGGTTCAAAGCTAGAAAGTTGTAAAAACTGCATTTAGTTTTGGAGTTTACACAGTGGCTACATAAACATGATTGAAATAAGCTTATTGTGAGGGCTGTCCCTAGGAGTGGTGTGTCACTATAGAAGAACTATAGGAGTCAGGTTTGTGTGTGGTGGCAAAAATCAGAAGGAGTCTATTAATACCTTTTCAAACAAATGCAAAAACATCTTTGAGTGACTAGGTTGATGTTGACTTTAAATTGGAATGAACAGGAGAGAGAGAGAGAAGAGAAAAAGAGAAGACAGAGAGGGGTGTAATGGTATGTGAGAATGACCTTGGGACACAGACCAAAGAGGGAATGGTGTCAAGGGAATGGTCAAATAAGAGACAGCATAACCTGCTGCTGGATAGTGGGTGGGGCAAGAGGCTCATAAGGGACCCTTCCTAATTTCTTTGGCTGTAAATAAGATGGAGGGAGAATTGTACTTTCAGACTTGCAAGATTGTTGTCAATCTTGCAGAGCAGACCTTATAGGAAACATAACCAGAGAAACTAATTCTACGTGTAATTCTTACACGTATTTTAAGCATTATTAGCATAAAACAGAAAAGCAGTGTATACAATCATAAATAAATACATATAATTAATGTTCAATTTTCTCCTGGGCTTATTCTCTATTGTTCCCAAGGATAGACAGAACTAAAATGGATAGAAAAGTCAAGGCAACAGATTTTGGTGAAACACTAAGATAAATTTCCAGACAATCAGAGTTATTCAATATTGGAACATAATGCATAAAGAAATGGTGGGTTCTCCTACTCTGGATATGGTATACAATATATATGTCAGAAATCTTGCAACCTCAACTGAAGATCTTGTATTTAGTAGTGGTAGGGCTAATTATTACAAGAGTCTTCTAAAAATGCCTTTGAGCTTTCATGGTATACCAGTTACATTAACCCAGCTAATTAGCATCATTTCTCTGCCCTACCCATCCAGGAAGAAAAATAGATTTATAAGAACTCAGACAAATAATAAGGGTGTGTGTGTGTGTATGTAATACTCAAAATCACAAACCAGGATCATTTAGACAACAAGGAGAAAACTGAGACCTTTCCATGGGCAACTCCTTCTATTGGGCAAAGGGAGTATTTGCATGCTAGACTAGTATTGATCATCTTGGAAAACAATGCCTCTAATCACAGTTATATTCCCTTCCACTATGCTTTCCACAAAATGAAAATATGCATCAACCACCTCCAAACAAGAGAAAACAACAAGACTGATTTGCATAAAAAGTACATATGCTGATTTTGATAAGGACTGTCAACATTAGAAATACCATAGTTTAAAATTAAATGCAAACCTGTTGCAGAAGTTGGAGAATGGATGAGCTGTGTGCCTAATTTCAGGCAACCAAGGCTCCTGCCTCTTATGGCTTTCTGTAAGGGAACTCTCTAACAAAAAAAATTCCTAGCAATTCCTAGAATTTCATGAAAATGGGAGGAGAAACCAAGATTGAAAATATGGTAATCCATCAATTAGTTTAGAAGAGTCCATTAATACATAGTCTAGTCTATTTCATAAATCAAGTATGAAGGCAAAATGGCGGGAAAAACCACTCATTCTTGGTATTCTTAAGAACAGATTGCAAATGATATCAAATAAGGAAGTTATCAGATACAATTCCCCTTTGAAGACATCTATGAACAAAGGAAGTCTTTCTATATGTTGCAACTAATAAAACACAAGCACCCATTAGAATCAAGGAACAGCTATCTACCGTAGTAATAACCCAATATGGCCTGTAGATCATAGAAAATGATTTAGGGTCTATTTCACACAAACTTTTAATATTATCCATAAATGATAGCAATGTTATAATATAATGTAGTTCTCTTGAAGTAATATTGTAATCCAGTGGAATCAAGATTTACATGTAAGAAGTCTGTATTCAAAGAAGCAATTACTTAAATTATACCAAATTATTTCATATATCTTCACATAGGTCTATTCTAGACCTCTCAGAAAACTTTAGCAGAGAAATGTCCCAGGAATATATGGAAGACATACATCAATACTGTTACGTTTGCATGAAGAGACAGACGCGGAGTGCTTCAAGCTCTTTTGTTTATTAGTGACTACAGCTCAGAACGGACCCGACTGGCTTTGCTGCGGCTGCTACTTACAGCCAGCAGCCGCAGCTGACAACCAATCAGAGTGCAGGGTTTTCCCGCACTTTCTAAACCAATCATTTCCAACACTTTACAAGAACAATTCAAACTTAACCAATGATTTCAAACCTGCATACATAACACCCCTCCCCACTAGGTTCAGTCCATACTCAAACCCCAATCTATCTAATGTATTCTTTTAAATAGGTGGGGCTCTTACGTGTATTGAGACCTACGTGGTTCAGATGTTTTAAGGTTCTCACCTTGTGAGAGAGAAAATGTGTCTGCTGACATTTCCTTACTTGGGCTTCTAGTAATGGTAGAACCTGTTTGGTTACTACAACCTGGTCTCTCCTCCCAATCCATCTCCAACCCAATGTCAGCACCTAAGTTAGGTAGTGATGTGCAATCTTCCATTTGGGAAAATGGTTGTTGGTACTGTGACAGGTTTTGGGATGGTTCCTGTCGTGTTAGCTCGTTACACATGGGGTTGATTCTTGCTTGCTGATTACTTTCATAAACCTCCCCTTCCCCCCTAGAAGAAGCAGTAGGTATGGGAACCAGAGAGGAGCAAGGGCGATGCTCCTGAGGTAATCTGGATCTTAACTGATCAATGTGCCTGCTCCAGAGGACACCATCCTCTGTTTGTACCCTGTAAGACCTGGGGCCTGTGATTTGGGTTATCTCAGCAGGGATCCATAATGGTTCACCCACAAGGTTCTTAGCATAAACAGAATCACCCACAGTGAATGTGCGAATTTTGCTAGTGGAATCTAGTGGTGCGTTGGATGCGTAAGTGGAATGAAGGCGGTCAAGGGGAGACCTGAGTTTCTTACCCATCAACAATTCAGCTGGGGTTAAATTAGTTGAGGGGTTGGGAGTGATATGCTGGACACTGAGTAGTTTTTCAACTTTCTCAGTGATGTCCCCTGGACCCAATTGCTGAAGTTTTTCCTTGGTAAATCGTACCATACTTTAAGCCCGGCCGTTAGCCGAAGGGTGCCCAGGGGCTGTCAGGGCATGACTGATACCCTGCTGTGCTAGATATGATTCAAAAAGGTTGGATGTAAATTGAGGACCATTGTCAGAAACAAGTACATCAGGTAACCCATGAGTTACAAAAAGCTTTTTAAGCTGTTTGATGACAGCTTCAGTTGTGGTGGATGCCATAGGGATAACTTCTAGCCATTTGGAATATGCATCTACTATAATAAGGAAGGTGTGCCCTCTGGTAGGGCCAGCAAAATCAATGTGAATCCTGGACCATGGGCCCCTAGGACATTCCCATTCCTGTGTGGGGGCGAGAGGTGGGGCAGGCCCGACTACCTGACATTTGGGACAAGATGCAACCCAGTTTTCAACCATTTTGTCAATACCTGGCCACCATACATAACTCCTGGCCAATCCCTTCATTCTGACAATTCCCGGATGACCCTCATGTAACATTTCCAAAACCTCTCTTTGTAGTTTTGCAGGAATAACCACCCTGTTACCCTACAAAATTCATCCTCTTAATACAGATAATTCAATTTGCCTGGATTTAAAAGGTTGGGCAAGTTGAGGTAGATCTTGAAGTGGCCAACCTTTCTTAATCCAGCCTATAACAGGAGCCAATAAAGTGTCTTTGGCAGTCTCTCTGGCAATTTCAGCAGCATGTACTGGAAGCTTGGCAACAGTTTCTAGAAAAAAGGTGTGAGTCTCAGGAACAGGGTCCTCAATGTGTGAAGGAAGTGGGCAGCGACTCAAAGCATTTGCATGCCCAATGTCTTTACCAGGTCTGTGGATCAGTTTGTATGAATAAGCAGCAAGAAATTCGGTCCATCTCAGCATTCTTGGTGACAGGATTGTGGGCGTTGGTTTGTCCCCTGCCACAATGCCTAAAAGAGGTTTGTGATCTGTGACAACAGTAAATGTTCTCCCATATAGATACTCATGGAATTTCTTGACAGCTGCTACAATTGCCAAGGCTTCCTTGTCCAGTTGGCCGTAGTTCCTCTCTGCTTTAGTCAAGGTGCAAGAGTAAAATGCAATAGGGGCTTCCCTCCCACTGGGAAGCATGTGGCTCAACACCCCCTACTCCAAAGGGAGGCATCACAAGTCAGAACAACAGGCAAGTTCTCAGAGAACTGTATCAGTACAGAATCAGACGTGATTTGTCTCTTGATATTGTTAAATGCAGCTTGTTCCTTCCTGCCCCAGACCCATGTAGATTTCTTGTCTAGCAACCTATGTAGGGGTTCTGCAATAGTTGCCTTCTGAGGTAGAAACATATGATAGAAGTTAATGAGTCCGAAGAATGCTTGTAAGTCTGTTTTGCATTTTGGCCTGGGGGCTTCTTTGATTGTCTGAACTTTGGCCTCTGTGGGGTGGATGCCATGTTTATCGATCATGTAACCCAGGAATTCCACTTTATCTGTTCTAAGTGTGCATTTTTTCTTCTTTGACTTTTAACCCCGCTTTTTTGAATCTGATCAAGATTTCTCTGAGTCTCTCTTGTAACTGAGTGTCATTTTCAGCAGAAATTAAAACATCATCAAAATAGGGCACCACACCTGGCAACCCTTGTAACATTCTTTCCATAAGGCTTTGGAAGGTGCCAGGTGCTACGCTTACTCCAAATTGCAACCTTTTGCATTTGAAAGCACCTCTATGGGTCACAATGGTTTGGGCTTCTGCAGTGGCATCATCAACTGTTAACTGTTGATATGCCTGTGCCAGGTCCAATTTGGCAAAAACTGTGCCCCTTCCAAGAGAATGTAATAAATGATGCATTACTGGAACTGGATATGCGCTCTGTTGTAGTGCATGGTTCAATGTTCCCTTGTAGTCTCCACAGATTCTTACAGACCCATCAGCCTTGACTGGTGTGACTATGGGTATCTCCCACCTGGAGTGGTCAGTGGGCTCTAAAACCCCTTGGGCTATCTAATTGTGCATCAGTTTTTTCCTTTAATGCAAATGGAACCCTTCTGGGTTTTAAACGGATTGGTTGTACCTTGGGATCTATGTTAAAGGATATGGGGGTCCCCAAGTACTTGCCTAATCTGTCGCTGAAGACCTCTGGAAACTCAGACTTCAAGGCCTCTTCCCATTCAGTGTTGCTCACGTGATTGATGCCAGTCACCTCGATGCCCAGCCGGTTGAACCATTCAAGGCCCAGCAGACTTGGGCGGTCCTTGTCCATGATGGTCAGTGGTAGGTGCTTGGTGTGGCCCTTGAATTTCACATTGAATTCTCTTGTTCCAACTACTGGAATCTTGTTCCCTTGGTAGTCTTTAAGAGTCAATGCTTGCTTCTTGAAGTGATTCTTTTGGATGTTAGGAAGTAGTCTGTGAATAGTGTCCCGTGACACCATAGAAAGGTATGAGCCTGAGTCCACTTCCATTTGGCAAGGTCTTCCTTCAATAAGTACCTTGACATGCACCTTTCTGCTCTTTAATGGGGAAGAATGACCAATAGTTACTGTTTGATGAGTTTCATTCTTCCCATTTGCTTCTGTGCTGCGCCCCGCTTTCTCACTGAGGTTGTTAGGCTTGAATTTTTTGTCTTTGCTTGCAGCAAACTCCCTTCTGTTGGGTGGAGTTCTGGATGATTTGCAGACTCTTGCTACGTGTCCTCTTTTATCACAACGGAGGCAAATGGTGTCTAAAAACTTGCATTCAGTGCAGGGATGGCTTCCCCCACAACCTCTGCAGTAGAAATCTTGCCTCTTTCTTCCCAGGTCTTTCTTTTTCTGCTCCATTCTGAGTCTGTAAATTCCTTCCTCCACCTCACTACAGTCTGACTCAGAATCTATTTGCTCACAATGAGTTGTTGTGGACTTTTCCACATCAGGATGGCTTGTGGCCTTGTTAATCTTTTTCATGGCTGCTGCTGAGGACTTGGTAGCTTCTGCTGAAGAGGCTTCTTCTATTGCTTCTTTCAGCGTGATCTTAGATTTCATTAATAATTTGCTCTGCAGCACCTTGTCTTTAAGGCCTAAAATGAAACGATCGCGCATGGCCTCCTCTAAACTGTTGAATTCGCATGCACCCCCAATGTCTCTTAAACTTGCCACAAAGTCGTTTATGCTTTCGTTTTCCCCCTGATCGCGACGGTAAAACTCATGTCTCTTAATGAGGCACGATACTTGTGGCACGTAACGGGCTCTTAACCTTTCCAGATCAGGCCAAGCCATTACCTTCACGTCTGCTGCTCCTGCGAGGGCCTTCGCCATCTTGAAAACTGCCGGACTGCAGTATGTAAGGAAGACCGCCCTCTTTCGCTGCTCGGAAATGGCGGCAAGATCGTTTCCCTCCAAATACATTTGGAAACGATCTGCATACGACTCCCAGTCTTCTGCCGTCGGATCGAACGGGGCTGGGGGGGTGTTCAGCGCAGCCATCTCACTCTTCTTCTGTTCCGCGTTGCCTTCTCTTCAGGGGGATCCCACCTTCGTCGCCAGTGTTATGTTTGCATGAAGAGACAGATGCGGAGTGCTTCAAGCTCTTTTGTTTATTAGTGACTACAGCTCGGAACGGACCCGACTGGCTTTGCTGCGGCTGCTACTTATAGCTGGCAGCTGCAGCTGACAGCCAATCAGAGTGCAGGGTTTTCCCGCACTTTCTAAACCAATCATTTCCAACACTTTACAAGAACAATTCAAACTTAACCAATGATTTCAAACCTGCATACATAACAGTGTCCTCCTGGCTTCATGGCTCATGTTAAAAGAACAAATGGAGATTGTGACTGGGAGGGCTTTTACACAGCTTCAGTTGGTTTGCTAGTTATGGTTTTCCCTTTAATAGATTGCACTGAAAGTGTTCACTTATGCCCGTGTCATTGCTCAGTCAGGATACTGTTCTTAGCTCCACATGACGCTGCCCTGGAGACTTCAGATGCTCCTGAATGTAATGGCGTGGGTAGTTAGTGGTGAATCCAGGCTAGTAAATCCTGGTCAGAATATGGGCTTCATTAATTTGACTGGAAATATATTTTATACATGGTGTTTTTTCAACCTTGGCAACTTTAAGATGTGTTAGCTTCTTTTCCCAGCATTCTCCATTCAAGGTCTAAAAACACTGGGCTACAGTAATAGAAAAAGACCCCTTAAAAAGTGTGCTTACATACCCAGGCAATAAGAATTTTGAAACATGAAGCTTTCAGCTAGTTGGAAAGCTTAACATCTATTCTTCACTACAGTCTTGAATTTCAAAATATGTCATTCCCCAAAGAGAAACTTGACTGATTATACACTCCACATATTTATGAGAAATAAACTTCCTGCCCCACCCCCACTAATCCGCATAATGTAATTTGGATCGTGACAAGTAATTTTTATCTTTGATGTGAATTGCATGTGTAGCTAATCAAAATTTTATTTGAAGATTAACTTCATCTTCCTAATAATTTCACATTTGGATTATAAAAGAGGTAGACAGTACAGATCCACCAGTTAATAGACACACAGAAAATCCACCTAAACTAGAAAGCAGATTATAGTTATCCAAACAATGATATGTCTGGAGGTTTCTCAGCAAGGATTAACCTCAAGAGCTTCAGATGGCAATATGGAATCCAGCACATATGTTACAATGATTAACAATTTTATATTATAGTTTGCTCATAGTCACATATTACAGCATTTTTGGTTCATTTAGCAAGACAAAGGAAAAGTTACTAGTAGAAGTCTATGTTTATAATTTGTTTTTGCCCTACTTCAGACAATGTCTGATCCTTGAAGACAAATGTAGCATGGGCTGTGTATTGAGCATCTAAACAAAGTAGTTCATCATTCAGTTTAAGGGTTCAAGAAGCTAACAATGACTTAGTACTTTTCCAAGTCAAAATGACTTTAGGTTACAAAAAGAATATATTCCTGCAGATCTATCTAAAGATAGTTTAGAACAGATTGAAATATATAATACTGTATAATTCCATATCTGCTATAGACATAATGTCTCCTAAGTAGGTTTCCTAAGAACATTTTGTTAAACACTTTGAGATACGGATGCTAAGCTAGATGGAATATTGGTTACTTTAATTTAGTAAGTATCCTCTTATAATGTTATCTTTTCTGTGGCTTGACATCATTTAATATATGTAAACACTCAATTCTTAAAAGTGCTCTTATTAAAATTGAGAAATGTATCATAAAAAGTACTTGGACACATACATTGTGTGTGGTGTAAATGCTTAATATTAGCATTTATGAATATTAAACTGATCACATTCTGATGGTTTGGAAAAGATGGGAGGAAATGTTTCATTTCTAGCAAAGCAATGCCACAGCTAAGTCTGTACTTTCAAACCCTTTTCCCCTAGTCTAATAGGTATAGAACTGGCTTTATGGGGAGGAAAGGGCACTTCACACGTGCATAGGGACCCTTGAGATTTTATTATCACTTCATGAACATTAGAGGATGAACATATTATGAAAACTGGCTCCTGCATTGTGCTCCAGCCCATTATCAAAATCCTTGTAACAACAAGCTCAAAGTGGCAGCTTAATTTTAAAAAATGTAATGTGAAGTATCAATTAAGTATAAAATATTCCACCCATGAGACACCCAAGATGTCATTACCGAATAAGCAGCATTGTCTTTAAAAATTGCCAGATACTGATAATGTTCCTGCAGCTGCTAATGGGAATGATTAGTATTGTTAATCCAGTTTTACATAATCTAACCTGATCCAAATTTATATAAATAGGTACATAAAATGCCAACAATATTGTTGAATTGGTGGTTTCCATCACCTTGGAGAAAATAACTTTTGAATATAAGTACCTCCAAAGTGCAAAATTATGAATTGGATTAAATGCAGGTTCATATTGTGTATGTATGTATCAGAGAGACAGACAGACCCCAGAAAGGAAGGAAGGGATTGTAGCATGTGAGAAAGAGTTCTAACCATTACTTTCTCTGTTGGCCAACTATGGAGCCTTGCACAAAGTATTCTTCTGAAGTTGTATTTGTCCTGGATGGAAGATCCAGGACAAAAACAACTTAAAACAACAGCATTTTTTATTCTGAAGCAGTTTCGTCATTGTTATTATTACTGGATTGTAACAGAAAGAGCAACTGTTTAGCACCTTAAACATTCAAAGAGCCACAAAGGTCCTAACCAGAAACCCCCTGTTTAATCTGGAGCTGACCAGAAGTCTGGTTCTCCCACCATAGAGTCTCCTCCTAGTGTGGAGTCCTTTTTCCTTTGCTGACTGGAAGTCTGCTTCCCCCACCATAGTGTCTCCTCCTAGCATGGCATCCTTCTTCCTTTTATCAAGCAACGAGGAGCCGTAGCAGAGGGATGAAAGAGCCACATGTGGCTCCAGAGCTGCAGGTTGCTGACCCCGGTTTAGCAGAAAGCCACAAAAGCATTTAACTTAATATATTGGTTGGCTTTGGACACTTGAAATCTGCAAAATGTGCTTCTCAGTCAAGATGTTTTGAAGTGAGCTGGAACTATGGTATTTGTTATGTATGCAGGTTTGAAATCATTGGTTAAGTTTGAATTGTTCTTGTAAAGTGTTGGAAATGATTGGTTTAGAAAGTGCGGGAAAACCCTGCACTCTGATTGGCTGTCAGCTGCGGCTGCCAGCTATAAGTAGCAGCTGCAGCAAAGCCAGTCAGGTCCGTTCTGAGCTGTAGTCACTAATAAACAAAAGAGCTTGAAGCACTCCGCATCTGTCTCTTCATGCAAACATAACACTGGCGACGAAGGTGGGATCCCCCTGAAGAGAAGGCAACGCGGAACAGAAGAAGAGTGAGATGGCTGCGCTGAACACCCCCCCAGCCCCGTTCGATCCGACGGCAGAAGACTGGGAGTCGTATGCAGATCGTTTCCAAATGTATTTGGAGGGAAACGATCTTGCCGCCATTTCCGAGCAGCGGAAGAGGGCGGTCTTCCTTACATACTGCAGTCCGGCAGTTTTCAAGATGGCGAAGGCTCTTGCGGGAGCAGCAGACGTGAAAGTAATGGCTTGGCCTGATCTGGAAAGGTTGTTAAGAGCCCGTTACGTGCCACAAGTATCGTGCCTCATTAAGAGACATGAGTTTTACCGTCGCGATCAGGGGGAAAACGAAAGCATAAACGACTTTGTGGCAAGTTTAAGAGACATTGGGGGTGCATGCGAATTCAACAGTTTAGAGGAGGCCATGCGCGATCGTTTCATTTTAGGCCTTAAAGACAAGGTGCTGCAGAGCAAATTATTAATGAAATCTAAGATCACGCTGAAAGAAGCAATAGAAGAAGCCTCTTCAGCAGAAGCTACCAAGTCCTCAGCAGCAGCCATGAAAAAGATTAACAAGGCCACAAGCCATCCTGATGTGGAAAAGTCCACAACAACTCATTGTGAGCAAATAGATTCTGAGTCAGACTGTAGTGAGGTGGAGGAAGGAATTTACAGACTCAGAATGGAGCAGAAAAAGAAAGACCTGGGAAGAAAGAGGCAAGATTTCTACTGCAGAGGTTGTGGGGGAAGCCATCCCTGCACTGAATGCAAGTTTTTAGACACCATTTGCCTCCGTTGTGATAAAAGAGGACACGTAGCAAGAGTCTGCAAATCATCCAGAACTCCACCCAACAGAAGGGAGTTTGCTGCAAGCAAAGACAAAAAATTCAAGCCTAACAACCTCAGTGAGAAAGCGGGGCGCAGCACAGAAGCAAATGGGAAGAATGAAACTCATCAAACAGTAACTATTGGTCATTCTTCCCCATTAAAGAGCAGAAAGGTGCATGTCAAGGTACTTATTGAAGGAAGACCTTGCCAAATGGAAGTGGACTCAGGCTCATACCTTTCTATGGTGTCACGGGACACTATTCACAGACTACTTCCTAACATCCAAAAGAATCACTTCAAGAAGCAAGCATTGACTCTTAAAGACTACCAAGGGAACAAGATTCCAGTAGTTGGAACAAGAGAATTCAATGTGAAATTCAAGGGCCACACCAAGCACCTACCACTGACCATCATGGACAAGGACCGCCCAAGTCTGCTGGGCCTTGAATGGTTCAACCGGCTGGGCATCGAGGTGACTGGCATCAATCACGTGAGCAACACTGAATGGGAAGAGGCCTTGAAGTCTGAGTTTCCAGAGGTCTTCAGCGACGGATTAGGCAAGTACTTGGGGACCCCCATATCCTTTAACATAGATCCCAAGGTACAACCAATCCGTTTAAAACCCAGAAGGGTTCCATTTGCATTAAAGGAAAAAACTGATGCACAATTAGATAGCCCAAGGGGTTTTAGAGCCCACTGACCACTCCAGGTGGGAGATACCCATAGTCACACCAGTCAAGGCTGATGGGTCTGTAAGAATCTGTGGAGACTACAAGGGAACATTGAACCATGCACTACAACAGAGCGCATATCCAGTTCCAGTAATGCATCATTTATTACATTCTCTTGGAAGGGGCACAGTTTTTGCCAAATTGGACCTGGCACAGGCATATCAACAGTTAACAGTTGATGATGCCACTGCAGAAGCCCAAACCATTGTGACCCATAGAGGTGCTTTCAAATGCAAAAGGTTGCAATTTGGAGTAAGCGTAGCACCTGGCACCTTCCAAAGCCTTATGGAAAGAATGTTACAAGGGTTGCCAGGTGTGGTGCCCTATTTTGATGATGTTTTAATTTCTGCTGAAAATGACACTCAGTTACAAGAGAGACTCAGAGAAATCTTGATCAGATTCAAAAAAGCGGGGTTAAAAGTCAAAGAAGAAAAATGCACACTTAGAACAGATAAAGTGGAATTCTTGGGTTACATGATCGATAAACATGGCATCCACCCCACAGAGGCCAAAGTTCAGGCAATCAAAGAAGCCCCAGGCCAAAATGCAAAACAGACTTACAAGCATTCTTGGGACTCATTAACTTCTATCATATGTTTCTACCTCAGAAGGCAACTATTGCAGAACCCCTACATAGGTTGCTAGACAAGAAATCTACATGGGTCTGGGGCAGGAAGGAACAAGCTGCATTTAACAATATCAAGAGACAAATCACGTCTGATTCTGTACTGATACAGTTCTCTGAGAACTTGCCTGTTGTTCTGACTTGTGATGCCTCCCCTTTTGGAGTAGGGGGGGTTTTGAGCCACATGCTTCCCAGCGGGAGGGAAGCCCCTATTGCATTTTACTCTCGCACCTTGACTAAAGCAGAGAGGAACTACGGCCAACTGGACAAGGAAGCCTTGGCAATTGTAGCAGCTGTCAAGAAATTCCATGAGTATCTATATGGGAGAACATTTACTGTTGTCACAGATCACAAACCTCTTTTAGGCATTGTGGCAGGGGACAAACCAACGCCCACAATCCTGTCACCAAGAATGCTGAGATGGACCGAATTTCTTGCTGCTTATTCATACAAACTGATCCACAGACCTGGTAAAGACATTGGGCATGCAAATGCTTTGAGTCGCTGCCCACTTCCTTCACACATTGAGGACCCTGTTCCTGAGACTCACACCTTTTTTCTAGAAACTGTTGCCAAGCTTCCAGTACATGCTGCTGAAATTGCCAGAGAGACTGCCAAAGACACTTTATTGGCTCCTGTTATAGGCTGGATTAAGAAAGGTTGGCCACTTCAAGATCTACCTCAACTTGCCCAACCTTTTAAATCCAGGCAAATTGAATTATCTGTATTAAGAGGATGAATTTTGTAGGGTAACAGGGTGGTTATTCCTGCAAAACTACAAAGAGAGGTTTTGGAAATGTTACATGAGGGTCATCCGGGAATTGTCAGAATGAAGGGATTGGCCAGGAGTTATGTATGGTGGCCAGGTATTGACAAAATGGTTGAAAACTGGGTTGCATCTTGTCCCAAATGTCAGGTAGTCGGGCCTGCCCCACCTCTCGCCCCCACACAGGAATGGGAATGTCCTAGGGGCCCATGGTCCAGGATTCACATTGATTTTGCTGGCCCTACCAGAGGGCACACCTTCCTTATTATAGTAGATGCATATTCCAAATGGCTAGAAGTTATCCCTATGGCATCCACCACAACTGAAGCTGTCATCAAACAGCTTAAAAAGCTTTTTGTAACTCATGGGTTACCTGATGTACTTGTTTCTGACAATGGTCCTCAATTTACATCCAACCTTTTTGAATCATATCTAGCACAGCAGGGTATCAGTCATGCCCTGACAGCCCCTGGGCACCCTTCGGCTAACGGCCGGGCTTAAAGTATGGTACGATTTACCAAGGAAAAACTTCAGCAATTGGGTCCAGGGGACATCACTGAGAAAGTTGAAAAACTACTCAGTGTCCAGCATATCACTCCCAACCCCTCAACTAATTTAACCCCAGCTGAATTGTTGATGGGTAAGAAACTCAGGTCTCCCCTTGACCGCCTTCATTCCACTTACGCATCCAACGCACCACTAGATTCCACTAGCAAAATTCGCACATTCACTGTGGGTGATTCTGTTTATGCTAAGAACCTTGTGGGTGAACCATTATGGATCCCTGCTGAGATAACCCAAATCACAGGCCCCAGGTCTTACAGGGTACAAACAGAGGATGGTGTCCTCTGGAGCAGGTACATTGATCAGTTAAGATCCAGATTACCTCAGGAGCATCGCCCTTGCTCCACTCTGGTTCCCATACCTACTGCCTCTTCTAGGGGGGAAGGGGAGGTTTATGAGAGTAATCAGCAAGCAAGAATCAACCCCATGTGTAACGAGCTAACACGACAGGAACCATCCCAAAACCTGTCACAGTACCAACAACCATTTTCCCAAATGGAAGATTGCACATCACTACCTGACTTAGGTGCTGACATTGGGTTGGAAATGGATTGGGAGGAGAGACCAGGTTGTAGTAACCAAACAGGTTCTACCATTACTAGAAGCCCAAGTAAGGAAATGTCAGCAGACACATTTTCTCTCTCACAAGGTGAGAACCTTAAAACATCTGAACCACGTAGGTCTCAACGTACACGTAAGAGCCCCACCTATTTAAAAGAATACATTAGATAGATTGGGGTTTGAGTATGGGCTGAACCTAGTGGGGAGGGGTGTTATGTATGCAGGTTTGAAATCATTGGTTAAGTTTGAATTGTTCTTGTAAAGTGTTTGAAATGATTGGTTTAGAAAGTGCGGGAAAACCCTGTACTCTGATTGGTTGTCAGCTGCGGCTGCCGGCTGTAAGTAGCAGCCGCAGCAAAGCCAGTCGGGTCCGTTCTGAGCTGTAGTCACTAATAAACAAAAGAGCTTGAAGCACTCCGCGTCTGTCTCTTCATGCAAACATAACAGACACCACATTGTCAATTTATTCCTCCTGGGAGGGGAGTCAAAGATGATACATGTCTATCAGCAGTCAAAGATGATACAGGTAGTCCTCATTTACTGACCACAATTGGGACCGGAAAGATAGTTATTAAGTGAAGAGAAAGCTAATTATGACTGATAGCTAATTATGACTGTGCTTATGATCCTAGTTCAGCTTTTCTTTGCATCATGCCTCTTTATTGGTATTTGCCACCTCTCTGTACCTCAAGAGTGTTTTGATCACAACTGGGATCCAACTTCCAGTCCTCTCTCTGGCCACTTTTATTAGCTGGGTAGAGCGGAAATTTAATTTGGTAGATATAAGATCACTGAGGGGTCTGTCTACTTTCTTGAGATCCATAGGCTTACAAATCTCCCACATAACAGCTGAAGATGTCATCACTATCTTCTCAATAGTTTTTGTCCATCCAGCTTCCATCTCAGAGTGAATGAGAATGATTTTATCCACTAAATGGCACAACCTTTGAGAGATTCACATCCAAGTTTTCTTCAAACAAGAAGAAATATTTTTGTGAAACAGGAGTCTGAAAAGATTTACCCAAACTTTTATGTAAGAAGGGTGTGCCCCTGATAACCAAAGAATATCTCTTATGTTTTTCAGTGATCATATATGGTATATTGGATATGCACAGTATATTTATACTGTGACATTGAAACCTGTTATTTTTTGAATAAAGGAAATGTTTGCATCTGTTTGAAGTGTATTTAGTAGGTTTTTTGCACATTAACTAGCTTCCTAAATAACCTTTAACATATAAACAAGAATAATTACTCATTAACTTAATGATATGTTTCTTTCAAATCCATCATTTTTATTTCTTTGCTTTCTCTAAATAAAACCTTCTTTGAAGAACATTCTTGAATTAGCCTCATGAGTTTTGCAGCTCTCAACTTAGTCAAAGGTGCTTGATCTTCCTTTAAGTGCTTAGTTCTTTACAGAATCAAACCAGCACATTTTGTTTGGAATAGATATTGAAATTGGAAAGTTTCTGTGACAAGGCAGGAAAAAGCACTGACTTTGAATCTTTCTGAGTATTCCTCTTAGTGCAAAACCAGGAAGCTTTTTTCTGACTGCCGTATTTCTATAGAGATACTTAAAGGTCAGTCCACAAACAAGAAGAATAAGAAGAAATGTGCATGTCTCACTAGTTAAGCTCCTGACCTATGGCAGGAACTTTCTGAGGGTTAATCAGAGAGCATGGTTATCATATAAGCAAGATTAAATTATATGCAACAAGGAAATTCAGAATACAAAAGAATACAATTTCCTAAAAGAAGGGATTTGAGGACTACTTCTCTTCAAATCTTGCAACAAACTTATGCATAAAATATGCATGAAGCCAATATATGCATATTTCAAATACAATCCTGATAAAATGCACATAAATCATGAGAAGGATTGAGCTCTTGCGTCCATTGTTTTAAAAGGAACATCCCTTTAAAGAGTTCATCCAAAATGGTATTAATGTTGTACTACAAAGTATCTTGCAATAGTTGCATGTGTCTGGATAGGTCACATATTCTTCTCATAAGCATCTTCCTTGGAAATAGTAAAAACAATTTCACGGATAAATTTTAACACATACATTTTATGATATTATACCTATCGGCAAACAATTATTCATTTTTCCACAGCAACATATTTATTGCCTGCATCAAAAACAAGATAACATCCACATCCACATTCCCATTCTGCATACTGAAATAAACTTGGACTGGCAGTTTAATTTTTTTCTCATTCTTGGAAAATGACAGGATCACTGATTGTAGCAGAAAGCATCCAACCTTTAAAGGAGGACCAGAACAAGCTGTGCAGTATATATTCTCCATTCTTCAACAATGGTCTCTACAAAACTTTGTCTTGGGAGCTGTTGTTGTCACTTCATCATCATCCAATGTACTTGTTTTATTCTGCTCAAAAATAGAAAATTGTCCTCGTTTCCAAGTAACAGAACAATATATAGTTAATACCTGTAGGAGCTATCAGATTGTCTGACAAAATACTGTTGTCCTTTAGTTAGCACATTCAGGTAATGAAAACTGTAGAAAGAGTATCTGAAAAGCTAGTCTACAGAATCCGTAGTCAAACAGTCAGGCAATGTATATGACTTACATATGCAGCATAGCATTTGGATTTGACACTTCATTGAAGAGTCAAACTTTGAGCATTTGCAATGGAAATTTGCTATTGTTTCATAGGAAGTCCCATGCTTTGCATTAAAAAGGTCCTAGAGTTCAGCTTTTAGCAACTCTAGTTAAACTAATCTCAAGTAGCAGGGCTGGGAAACGTCACTAAATGAGATATTAAAAATTCCTGGTCAATACAGATCAATGGCTTGATTTCATACAAAACTAATTCAATTATTTGTAAATAAAATGTTGTGTAGTGGCTAAGACAGTAGACTGGAACTGTGGAGACCCATGTTCAAATCCATCCTCAGCTATAGAAGCTCATGGGGTGACTTTGGGCTCTCTTATATACGCCTGCCTGGAGCTTTTCTGTATGAAAAAAATGGAGAAGGGTATTGCAGAGTACACCACCTTGACTTCCTGAAGAAAAGATGGGATATAAATCTAACAAATACACCAGTAAGCATGATTATGTGCAAATCCACTGTCAGCTGATTACATTTTTTTCAAGAGGGGGGGTCAAAAATAGTGACTATGATTATGTGACTGAAGCCTTGTCTCTTTTTATGTAATGCCCTTTTAAAAGGGCAAGGCTTTAAAATGATAATGGCTGCCATTTTCTATAATTTGGTTAAGCCTGTGGACCAGATAAGGGCAAAACTTCCCATGCCCAATTTACCACATCCACAGCCATTTCTTGTGTTTTTAAGTTATCAATTATATCACAATTTGCTTGGCACTCAGAAGGATGTCAGACTTAGGGAAGAACCAAGACTATTCATCATCATCTATCCTCTTCTTTTTGTATCTGATGGAAACTGATAATTCAGTTATTGCTAATATCCTATTATTTAGCATATTTATATAGCCACCCCATCTCACAAACACATGACTCTGAATGGCATAAAACACAACCATTAAAAACTCTATCACAATCTAAAACCAGTCCAAAGAAAATAAACATAACTATGTTTATATAGTTTATAACTCTCCTATGCAGTGTATTCCTCAGGTACCTAGCCATATGGAAAGATTTAGTTAGATATGTAAGCAAATACAGCCTGTGCATATTTATTCAGAAGTAAGTCCTATGGGTAGCAGTGGATCTTCGGCCTAGAAAGTAATTTCCTTAGGATTGAAATTTCAATGAAATGAAGTTTCTGTATACATGACACACCTGACTCAGCTTTGCAACTTATATTAGATAACATGATAACCTACAATATGGCTAGTATCAAGTAACTGACATTAACCTCTGTGCTTGTTTTAAGTTTTGGACAGCTGCAGTTTTGGAGCTGCAGTAAAAACAGCTAAGGGAAAAGAAAAGTTAACAGGTGAAGTATCCTCATTTTGAAGGTGCTCCGTTCTCCCTTTTTTCCTTGGGAGACTGAAAGAGATCACCATGATTTGGGTAATTGAGCTTACAAGCAAAAATTGCAATTAAGATGCTCTTTTTAGATATTTATGGAAATTCTGTTCAGAATTGGATATCACCATTGGCCATACTATGGGTTACTCTGTTGAGTGAACTGTATCATAATCTGAAACTATCCAGGCTTTTCAAGATCTAAATGAATAACTAAAAGCTATTGTTTGAGCAAATGGATATAGCTAACATTGCCTGGTGAGCTACTGCATTCTGCACTAGCCATGTCTGCTTCTAAGAGATGCTGAAGGCATGACAGTTTAATCAATGGCTTTCATCGAGGCATAAACATGAAATGCTTGATATGTTTTTCACCCTCTGGAACAGACCAGCCATTCTTCTAGAGGGAGAATTTCTTCTAGCTTTTTGTAGAGATATAAAAAAATATATCATGACAGAATCCAGTTAAGTGATGGGACACAAAGTGCTTTTCGTTAATTAATTGCATAGCTTTTTTTTAAAGGTGGATCCTATAAGAACATTAAACCTAGAATTTAGAAAAGCACAAAAATTCTTTTGCCCCTATAGACCAGCTGTTCTCACCCCAGCTAGAATGATGGGAATTGTAGTATACCACACTAAGAACTAGTTTGGGAAAGGCTGATCTAGTCCCAAAGCCAGTAAAAGCTAAAAAATCTTATCCCATGTTACCCTCAGCTAATAGGCAAAAGAGCTAAATGCCAAACTGCAATATTGCTTCTTTTTATGGCAAAAAGCAATAACGATGAATTTATTTGCAACTGCAAAAAATAAAAAGCTGGTTATTGCACGTTGCATTGTAAGATTCCTGAGAATTTGGGAGAGGTAGTGAATCATGGTTTAGCTCTTTTCTGTTTCACAATAATTGGTTCTGTCTTAGTCTTTATTCTAGCATTTTTCTTCTTAACACAGGAAGTCAGCTCTTTGCTTGCGTGGAAATATAACAGTGATATGTCCAATAACTGGGTTAACTTCAATGAACAGCAGTTTATGTCTAAGCTATATCTTTCCAACGTATAACAGAACCCTTATGGATTTTCAAAAGATTTGGATGTCAGCTAAATCATCAGTAGAGAAACCATTAACTCGGTAGTTAAATAGTCTTGTGAATAGAAAGGAACATGCCACATAAATTGTATCAGATTGGATTCTCTGGTATGCTAGCGAGAAGGAGAATGTTTTCTCTTTTTTGCTGTGCTGTATATGAGCTCTTTTCTAAGTTTCAGCAATTTCTTGTATGTGTGATTTGAAAATCAAGCTAGGCTGTCTAATGATATGCTTTGTAGGCAATTAATCTTTATTCAAAATATTAAAACTACAATTGCTTCCTGATTACGTTGATTGCAGCTATGCTGCTGATAGATCAAAGCAAGGATTGGACCAGTAAGCAGAACACAGGGTGCAAAAAGAGAACCAGTTTACTAGGGGCAAGCTGTGAAGTGCAAGATTCCAGAAGCAGACGTTGTGCAGATTGCAACAAATTATATGTAGCCCTTAAAAAGATAGATGCACTGGGCTACCTCAGTTTCCTGTTGAGGAATTTGTTTGATAAAGCAACAGCCAGAATGAAATGTTAAACAACTAGGTGAAATGGAGGAAAGACTATACCACAGTTATATATTGTCCTTTATAATGTATCTTGTTTGCAGAATACATTGTGAGAAATGTTGGGTCAGAAGAAATAAAATTAGAATGAATATGACTAGGAAAAACATCAACAATTTCAGATAGACTGATGAGATAACTAGAAACAAGGATGACTTAAGCAATCACTCACTGAGGATGAAAAAATGTGTTCTACTGTTCAATGGTAAAACAATAAATCCTATGGTTATGTCATAGATAATGCCAACCAAATGCAAGTAGCTGGAGAAGAAGCCAAAGTAGTAACAGATTTTTTTAAAAAAAATTCCTATGTTCAAAAATTCAAAGGGATAGTAACTACAGCCATAAATTAAAGAGACATCTATTGCTTGGGACCATGACCTGGTAAAAATATTACCAGATCACACCACCAACAAAGATATGTACATAGAAGACTGTATTGTAAAATAGGGCTTTGAAAGCTGGATCATCACATATGCTATACCAAGAAAACTCAGTGCCTTTGAATTGTGGTGCTGGAGAAAATTGTTGAGAAAGCCTTAGATCCAAGAAAAGCAGGTTTTTAAGTCCTTTAAGTCTTAAGCAGAGTAAAACTAGGTTAATCCTCATCCTAAATATAAACTAAATCTTAGATATTTTGGATACCTAATTGGAATTGGAAAAACAAGATCATTGGAAAAGATTCTGATGCTTGGAAAAATCAAAAGCAACTGATAAGGAGGCGGATATGCAAAACAGCTAGATACTACCATTATGTTACAAACATAAATTTAGACAAATTCCAAGAAGCAGTTATTGATAGACACAAAGAGTCAAATGCAACCGGAGGACTGAACCAGGAAAAAAAAACATAGAAAAAGATGGGAAACTGATACTGCAGGTGATCAGGAAGAAACAAAAGGCAAGATTTCTTTTTTTTTTCTACCCCAGAAGGGCCTAATTTAGTTAGAAAGACAAAGGTCATCAGATTCAGTATTAAGTTTCTAGCACAATTCTCTCTTACTAGAAAGTGTTAATTTATGGAGAACTGAAATGAGATTATATAGAATAACAGAGTTGGAAGGAACCTTGGAGGTCTTCTAGTCCAACCCCCTGCATAGGCAGAAAACCATACACCACTTCAAACAAATGGTTATCCAATCTCTTCTTAAAAAGTTCCAGTGTTGGAGCATTCACAACTTCTGGAGGCAAGTTGTTCCATTGATTTATTGTTCAAACTCTCAGGAAATTTCTCCTTAGTTCTGAATTGCTTCTCTCCTTGTTTCCACCCATTGCTTCTTGTGCTGCCCTCAGGTGCTTTGGAGAATAGCTTGACTCCCTCTTCTTTGTGGCAGCTCCTTTCAAAGAGTTCTAGACAGAGTGAACATGTATCCTACTCAATATTTGCAGGGTGTCAAGAGGACAAATCCATGCCAGGGGATTACTGTATTTGAATAAGACAGAGAAGTATATCCCTCTATATAAAAGTATCATAATTAAATCATAATTATTTTAATGTGATTTTATTGCTATGAATTAGCATATGCAATTTTCCCCTTTTTCTTTGGGGATGTGTGAATGGCGTTCCTACTTGGAAAAATGGTCAGCAGAATGACCATTTTCCCCATGATCCTGTGAACATAAGACCACCCAAAAAACAGATGTTTGTAAGTTAAGATTCCCTTGGCTTCTCTTTGTTCAGCAACTATTAGTACAAAACTAGACAGAAATATATAACCTACATCAAAACAGTTTTAGCTCAAAGGAATGGTAGTTCAAATGATCAAACAACAATTCAAAAATTTAAAAGAGGAGAAAAGAAAAAAACAGGAATAAATTCTCATCAGATTTTTATTCATATCCAGCACTAATTCAAGTAAGTACAAGATAACTTTAAATCCAAGCCCATTAACTTTACAGTAATTAATGTTTTCCCAGGTTTACTGTGCATATAGATTCAGGACATCAAAAGAATTTGTCTTAAAATAAGATTTTAATCCTAAATTAAAGGATTTATAACAGGGAAAGCTGAAACTGCTGGTATGCTGCAAGAGTTCAGAAGAGGAAGTACAATAGTTGAGAACATAGATAAAAGAGACAATTTTCACAACTATGTTATGTGACAGTTGTGACTGTTCCTGGACCAAGAGGTCCTGCTCATGATCTCTCATGCATTGGTCACTTCCTATGTTGATTACTGCAAATGACCTATAAAGCTCTTTGTGGCATTGAATCAGCTACTTGATGTGTTAGATTTGCATGAAGAGTCAGACGCGGAGTGCTTCAGTGAAGAGTTTATTAGTGACTACAGCTCATAACAGACCCAATTTGGCAGGTCTGTGCTGCTACTTATAGTCAGCAGCCGCAGTTGCCAGCCAATCAGAGTGCAGGGTTTTCCCGCACTTTTTAAACGAATCATTTCTGACATTTTACAAGAACAGTTCAAACTTAACCAATGACATTCAAACCTGCATACATAACACCCCTCCCCACTAGGTTCAGTCCATACTCAAACCCCAACCTATCTAATGTATTCTTTTAAATAGGTGGGGCTCTTACGTGTACGTTGAGACCTTTGTGGTTCAGAAGTTTTAATGTTCTCACCCAGTGGAGAGGAAATGTGTCTGTTGACATTTCCTACTCGGGTTCCAGTGAAAGAAGACCTGTTTGATTGTTACAATCTGGTCTCTCCTCCCAACCCATCTCAAACCAATGTCAGCACCCAAGTCAGGTAGTGATGTGCAATCTTCTACTTGTAAGGATGGATTTTGGCATTGTGACAGGTTTGGAATGGTTCCTGTCGTAATGGCTCATTACCATGGGGTTGATACTTGTTTGCTGATTATCCTCATGTTCCTCCCCTCCCCCTAGAAAAAGCATCAGGTATGGGAACTGAGAGGAACAATTGCGATGTTCCTGAGGTAACCTGGATCTAAGCTGATCAATGTGCCTGCTCCAGAGGACTCCATCCTCTGTTTGTACCTGTAAGAACGAGGGCCTGTGATTTGAGTTATTTCAGCAGGAATCCATGAAGGCTCACCCATAAGGTTCTTAGCATAAACAGAATCACCCACACTGAACGTGCGACTTTGCTAGTGAATCTAGTGGTGCGTTGGGTGCGTAAGTGGGATGGAGGCGGTCAAGGGGAGACCAAGTTTCCTACCCATCAAAACTCTGCTGGGGATAAGTTAGTTGATGGGTTAGGAGTGATGTGCTGAACACTAAGAGTTTTTCAACTTTCTCAGTGATGTCCCCAGGACCCAATTGCTGAAGCTTTTCCTTGGTAAAGCGTGCCATTGTTCAGCCCGGCATTAGCCGAAGGGTGCCCAGGGGCTGTCAGGGCATGTCTGATACCCAGTTGTGCTAGATAGGATTCAAAAGGGTTGGATGTAAATTGAGGCCATTCTCAGAGACAAGAACATCAGGTAACGTGGGTTACACAAAGCTTTTTAAGCTGCTTGATGA